>ML778388.1:768497-849946 GCA_009831015.1 Picea engelmannii | reverse complement strand
TAAGAAGATAGGTTGCAATATCTTCCTTTTCATTCATCTTCAAAATTTCAAATTCTGCTCTATGTCGTTGAAGCTTGACCTGCTTAACTTTTGGATCACCTTCGTAGATATTCTTGAGTTTGTCCCATACCTCTTTAGCAGTGCTACATCCCATCACTTTGCTAGCAATGGTTGGTGTCAATGTTACTATAATAACATGTCTGGATTTTGAATTGAAACTCATAAGCTTCTTCTCATTTGGATTGGTTGGAGCATTATTTGGGATTACATAGCCATTCACAATTGAGTACCAAATGTCTACTCCCAAATCCGTTAGGTAAGTTTTCACTCTATCACTCCAATATGCATAATTTCTTCCATCAAATTTTTGAATCCCATTTGAAATGTGCTCATGGTCATCCATCTCTGCTCAGGATTTTCCTCCCAGTCATTAAACTGTTCTGAAGGCAACCTGCTCTGATACCAATTGTTGATACTAAGAGGGGGGTGAATCAGTATCAAGTATCAATTTAAAACATTTTTCAACTTATACTTAAACCATTCAACTATATCCAATGAGAAATGAACAATAGTATAAGAGTTACACCAATACACCACAATACACCTTGCACAATATATGAGAAATAATCAATAGTTATTGTTCAAGGGAAGTAATGACTTCCAAAGGTAGCTACAACTTCCAAATGTAAAGGGAGGGATAAAAATCCAAGAGGAATATACAATACTCCAATATCAAGAGAGGATTTAACTCTTCATCCTTGCCCCTTCCTTCCACCCAAAAACAAGTTATAGAGAGAATGGTAGACTTTGTTCAATTCTAGTTTATTTAGGAGACCAAAATTGTACATAATGCCCTATGCTCAATATTTAGCATCAGATTTTCAAATTCACACAGAAGAAACCAAACTCTGTACTCTTTCCAATGCAATTTGTCCCACTTCATTTGGATTCTCTATGAAGACGTTATGACTGTTTTACCCGGAACACCTGTTTATTGACTAGCTTCAGGATTGGTCAAAAACCTTATCTTCCACAGAGTGTATATCCATAATTATAGTGAATCAAGAGATGAAACGTTTACCACATGTACCTTGATATTTCTTCTCAATACCATATCAATTTCACCATCTGAATCGTTCTAGAAAAAAAGTTATAGCGAAAATGGTAAGATGACCTGAAAATAACATACCTTAGAACACATCACCAAAAGGCTTCATCCTCCCTTGAAATCCAACCTTCTTTACTTATGATTTCCTCTGAAATTTGAATTGTATATAAAATGAATGTATAATGATATTTATTTATACCATTCATATCACTTCCTTTTAACATTAGGGCCAACCTAACACTTTCTTATTTTGTAATTCTGCTCTTTAATTATCTTCAGGGCCTACATGTACTTCCTTCTTCAATTCACTTTGTCATCTTCAAAAACTCATTTCTCCTCAACCATGAGGATCCATGTGATGTGCCACATACCACCAAAAACAACATGATGTATAGTATCCATCCATGGGTGTTGTATCTGCATGTGCATTGTCGTTCATGTCCAAATAACTTCATCAATCTTGCGGTCCAAAACCCACGACTAGGATTGACATCAATGACAACAACCAATATTCCAACAATATTTACTAAAATTTAATAATCACATCTATTTGAAAAAATTAAATAAAAAAAACTCATTAAAAGTTTACAGCCATTTCTAAAAATCTAAGAATTTCTATAACTTAAAGATACTATGGCTTGACATTATTTATTTGAATATTTATATGTATAAATATAATATTTACAAAATGATATATTTACTAAAATTTAATAATCACATCTCTTTGAAAAAATTAAATAAAAAGAACTTTGAAGTAAATAGTTGGGATTTAAATTCACAACGACTATCTTAATAGAATATGACAACTTAACACTACACTATTGTGTACTCATTCCAACCACTAACATACACAATTTAATAACTACATCTATTTGAGAAAATTAAATAAATAAAAACTTTGAGGTAAATAGTTGGGATTTTAATTCACAACCACTACCTTAATAGAATATGAGAACTTAACACTACAATATTGTATACTCACTCCAACCACTAACATAGACAATTTAATAACTACATGAGAAACAAAAGAAAATTTTAAATTAAGTTGTTGGAAGTTCAACCCACAACTATTACCTTGATCAAATAAGATAACTTAACACTACACTCTTGTGGTAGAGCAATAATCAGCCTACAACAAACATTCAATGTTGTGGTGGCTGGTATATAGACTGTTGGATTGCCTTGGTATATACCTCAGGATGTATCCAATGGTGTATATACCCCCCACTGCAACATTAAATGCATTAAATGTTGCCCAGTAGAGTGGTTATTGTTCACCCACTCTTGTGCACTCACTCCATATACTAAGATACACAATTTAATGACCACATCTATTTGAGAGAAAAAAAAAACTTTTAAAGAAAGTAGTTGGAAATTCAACCCACAACTACTACTTTAATAGAATATGACAACTTAACACTACACACTTGTGCACTCATTCCATTCACCAAGATACACAATTTAATGGCCACATGTTTTTGAGAGGAAAAAATCTTATAGTAAGTAGTTGGTAATTCAACCCACAACTACTACTTTAATAGAATACAACAACTTAAGACTACAATCTTGCGCACTCACTCCATCCACTAAGATACACAACTTAATAACCACATTTATTTGAGAAAAAAAACTTTAAATTAAGTAGTTGGGAATTGAACCCACAACTACTATCTTAATATAATACAACAACTTAACATTACACTCTTATACACACTCCATCCAATAAGATACACAATTTAAAAACCATATCTATTTGAGAAAAAAAAAAAAAAAACTTTAAAGTAAGTAGTTGGGAGTTCAACCCACAACTACTATCTTAATAGAATATGACAACTTAACACTACACTCTTGTGCACTCACTTCATCTACTAAGATACACACTATTATGACATGTCAACACAAAACAATTATGATATACATTTTTTAGAGTTATCACATAAGGAATGATTTGATTTATATCTTATATGTTATTATTTTCATCTCATTGCAACAAAAATTGAATACACTTTTAAGGGATTCAATTAGAGGGATTTATAAGAGTTCTAATGATTCTTACAATGTATACATTATATATGGAAATTAAGTGGATATGAAATTCACATCATTGAAAGGATTCTATTTAAATTTTTGACATTTTACTTAGAAAAACTAAGGAACCAGATTTTTTTAAAATTTTTTATATTTAAATACGTTAAGAATTGAATTTATATCATTAAGTTGAATGATTACATTTATAAACATAAGACTTGGTTCAAAGAATCATCTCACCAAAACTTAATGACCACAATTGTAACACCCCCTTTCCAAAACCTTTGATTATAAGTAATTAATCAAGACTTCTATGTAGTGGCATATAAACATTGTAATTATATGATTATTGATTTAAAAACACCAACAACTGATTGCAGGGTGAAGCCCTGAATTTATGAGACATGATACCATGCGAAAAGTGGTGCATGAGGGAGGTAATGTAATGTCCCCAACCATCCATGTCGGGCCACACTACGCCATATAACTCTTCCGTTCTCTCCCCACGGAACATACTGTAACATACCCAATATCCAAACTGAGCTATGCCACATAAATGTTTTCGAACTGCATGCAATTAAAACATATACACACACAGAACTCTTGTGGAAGCCTTATATATAAAATGTAAACAGAAAAATACATTATGTAAATGTACAATTCATACTAAAATAACAGTAAACATAGACATGCAACATATATAGGAAATACCCATAAACATACAAACAGTTATAACCATGCATAAGATAAACCCATAAAACTGAACACGTAAATAAGAATATAGCATGTAAATTTATCACACAATTGGCACTTATCTTAGTAATAATATCACCAACTGCGTGCAGATCTTCCATGAACCTCCAAGCCTTACACCACACTGCTCATCACTCCCAGCAGTGGGTCACCTGCGAGATGGGACTAAACTCCACCTTGGTAAAGGGGTTCCTAACCAGGCTAATGGCTCGTAGACAACAAGAAAGACTCTATCACAGGTGCTCTGTCAACTAATATCCTATAGTCCCTCATTCCCCACATGCCTATCCCACTCCAGGAAGTGTGCCCCTTCTTTTCTCAATAGTCCCTCGGTTGCCCCACTTCCCTTCTAGGGTTTCAGCAACAGGTCGAACAGGAAGTCTCAGAGACCTGTAGCTATAGTTTAGCACCCTCAAGAAATCAATTCCCAAAACAATTCTCTCACCTAGAGAGAAATTGCTCACGACCCTGACAACCCACCTCTTCAATATCCCAAGGGCTTGACAACTTGCTTCTTCAATATAACTCCCAAGCTAACTAGCTACACCAACAAGTATGGCTATGTATACAGGTTCAGGTACGGTGATAAGAAGTATGAAGGATAGCTGACTGTGTGAGTGAATGGTCTTGGTATGGCTGACTGGATGATGGAAGGAATGATGTTAAGAATGCTAGAAAATGAACTAAGTCCCAACAATATGTATGCATGTCCCCAACTTGACACTTGTCATGTTGGGAGCTAATTTGGCCCACTTGTCCCCAACTTTGGAACTTAGGATAAAATAATTATCCATACTTTATACTTTAAGAAATATTAATATAATATTCCTTTTTGGCTTAAGCTCCCTAGCTTGGCCCCTTTTCCTTAAATTTTAGCTCTCCCTTTTCCTAACTAGTGGAGTTTAGTCCCCCATATATTTTATCATGGTTGGTCTACACGCAACAATTTATTTTATACTAATCATGAGACATATACAAAAATACGCGCATTGGCCTTTAACATCTAGGCTCTCTAGCCTAATCAAAACATAAGCATCCTAGATTATAATAAACCTATAAAACACAACATATACACAAAGGCTCGCTAGCCTCAATATCTTGCTCACTTAAGATGATGCACACGGTATCCTGGAATGTGCACACTTCGTCATTTTACTGCGCAATACATGCACACACTATGCCATGAAAGGTGCATACAAAAAATGATATCAAACAACTCACCATCTTAAGTACATTTTCATTTACATTAAAATTGGGTTCTACCTAGGGATATTACAATCCCTTCCCCTTATTTATGCACTATCCTCAGTGCATCATGTACACATATACAACAAAATTTCAAAAATCCTCAAAAAGATGCAGGTATTCTGCCTGCATTGTATCCTTATGCTGCCAAGTAGTATCCTCAGGACCATACAAGGTCCATTGGACCTTTACAATCCCTATGGCTTGATTCTAGAGCTGTTTGATTTTCCTGTCCATAATGCATACCGGATGCACTTGAAAAGCACCTTCTTGCTCAACCTGAATCAAATTCCAATCAATAACATGATTAGCATTAGGTATATATTTCTTGAGCAATGATACATGGAATACATTATGAACAGTCATGATTCAGGAAATGCAATCATATAAGCTACTGGACCAATCCTTTCTAGGATTTCAAATGGCCCATAATAGCGAGCTGCCAACTTTGAACTATCCCCAACTTCAGGGAACTTCTGTCGGCTTTCACTTTCAGAAATACATGGTCTCCCACTTTAAATTCCCTGTGCGTTTTCCCCTTATCAACATAGATTTTTTTCCTGTCTTGGGAAGCCTTTAAATTTTGTTTTATTTTTATCATTTTCTCCTCCATTTCCCTGAGTAATTCTAGCCCAACCACTTCTTTATCTGCACCACTACTCTATCTGTTGGGTTATCCCAACTTACTGGTGTGTTGCACTTTCTGCCATAAAGTGCCTCAAATGGGCTCATCTTTAGAGATGCTTGGTACCCATTGTTATAAGAAAACTCTACCAAGTGTAGGTAGTCTTCCCATTTTGATGGTTTATCTATCACATACATCCTCAACATATCCTCAATCACTTGATTCACCCTCTTTTTTTTCCCATCTGATTCTAGATGATAAGCTGTACTAAAATTCAAATTTGTGCCAAATCCATTAAATAATCCTTTCCAAAATTTTGAGGTAAATTTTGGATCTCTGTCAGACACAATTGTCTTGGGTATGCCATGTAATCAAGATATTTATCTCATATAAACATCAACAATGTTGGCTACCTTCTGAGTGAGCTTAACTGGAATAAAATGGGCAACTTTAGTAAGCTTATCCACCACTACCATGATGGAATCATGTTGTTTGTTTGTTCTGGGTAGTTTGGTAATGAAATCCATGGTTACAACTTCCCATTTCCACTTAGGAATGGGTAATGGTTGTAGAAAACCAGTTCGGTGTCTATGCTCAGCCTTTACCTTTTGACATTCCAAACATTTGGCAATAAAATCAACAACCTCTTTCCTCATGCCTGGCCAATAATATTGGCTTTTGACAGCTGCAATAGTTTTCTGATAACATGTGTTCCCAACATAAGGTACATTATGCATTTCTCCCAATATCATATTTTTCAATTCCTGGGAATTTGGTACATAAATTCTTCCCCTGTACATGAGAATTTCATCGTTATCTAGCTTTTATTCTTCAATTTTTTGTTGCAAATTACCTTGCTGTAATTTTGCCACTAATTGCTTGTATTGCAAATCTGATTTGGCAGCCTCTATAATTATGTATTTCAAATCTGATTGGTACATGCTAATGGTTGTAGCATGCATTTCATGCACTTTTCTGCTGAGTGCATCAACCACTTTGTTTTCTTGCCCCTTGATATGCTTTATATCAAAGTCATATTCACATAGAAATTCTAACCATCTGCTTTGCCCATCATTTAGAGTTGGTTGATCCAATAAATATTTTAGACCATTATGGTCTGTTCTCAACTGAAACCTTTTCCCCATGAGGTAGTGTCTCCATTTCTTCAAGGCATGCACTATGACTGCCAACTCCAAATCATGAGTGACATAGTGTCTTTCATGCTCCTTCAACTTCCTTGAATCATAACATATAACCAACCCATTATGAATGAGGACTCCACCAAGTCCTTCATTACATGCATATGTGCATACAATGAAGTCTTCATTTGGGTCTGCAATCCTTAGTATTGGAGCACTGGTTAATAATTGTTTCAAGTGTTGGAAACTCTTTTCACAATCCAATGTCCATTGAAACTTCACACCCTTTCTTTGCAAGGAAGTGATTGGTTGTGCAATCTTTGAGAATCCTTCAATGAATCTCCTATAGTAGCCTGCAAGGCCCATGAATTATTTTACCTCTTACACATTCTTTGGCACTAACCATTCTCTAATGGCTTATATCTTCTTAGGATCCACTACTATCCCATCCTTTGAAATGATATGTCCCAAATAATGAATTTGCTTATGATAAAATGAGCACTTGGTCAATTTTGAATACAACTGATGCTCCCTTAATACTTGCAAAACCATCCTCAAATGATGCTCATGCTCTTCTTCTGACTTGGAATATACAAGGATGTAATCCAAAAAGACAATGAAAAACTTGTCTAAATATTGTCGGAAAACACCATTCATTAAGCACATGAAAACAACTGGTGCATTTGACAACCCTAATGGCACCACTATAAACTCATAATGACCGTACCTTGTCCTAAAGGAGGTCTTGCTTATACCTTCCTCTTCAATCCTTACCTGATGGTATACTGACATGAGATATATCTTTGAAAACATCTTTGCATCCTTCAATTGATCAAAGAGATCATCAATCCTTGGCAAATGATATTTATTCTTCATAGTCACTTTATTCAACTATCTGAAATCAACGCACAATCTTAATGTCCCATATTTCTTCTTCACAAACAAGACTTGGGCACCCCAAGGTGACACAATTGGGCATATATACCCCTTCTTCAGAAGTTCTTCAAGTTGCATTTGCAACTCCTTCAACTCCGGTGTACTCATTCTATAAGGATTCTTTGAAAATGGAGCTCCTCCAAGCATCAAATTTATAGAGAAATCAATATCTCTCTTTAGGGGTAGTCCTGGTACCTCCTTGAACACATCTTCAAACTCTTCCAGAAGTGCATGATATTCCAATTTTGGAACCTTATCTTTAGGTGTCTCTTCCATATGAGCTGCAAATATTTGACACCCTTTTCTGTAACATTTCTTCAGCTGCAATGTTGAAATTTATCTTATGGTTACTTCCCTAGGAATTCCTTGCACTTTTCTTAGGCTCCCTTCCTCATACAAGTAAGTAAATGTCTTGTTATGACAATCCAACATAGCATGATGCTGGTCCAACCAATCCATCCCAATTAGATAGTCAAAGGAACCTAAAGGAAATATGTTCAAATCTTCCCTGGTGTTCAGTCCATTCATGTCCATAAGACATGACTTAACCATATCATTACCTTTTCTTTTGGCTTCAGTAGCCAGCTGCATTGACCAAGATTTTTCATGCTTTCTTCTTGGAAAATGAAAAATTTCCACCATCTTAGGATTTATATAACTATGGATAGCTCCTGAATCAATTAAAATAACAATGGTTTGGTTTTTGATCATACCTTCCACTTCAATCATATGTCATTGATACTCTACTTGTTTGTTGTCTAGAGCTGCATATATCCTTGGTACATTTCTTCCCATGTCCTCCACTATTTCAGCTTGCTGAACATTGTGAATAGTTCTCACTTTTTCACCTCTATGGGGACAATCTCTGTACATATGATCTCCTTTACAAACCCAACCTTGAATAGGTGGTTGCCTTGGCTTTTGACCCCCTATCTCAATCGTTCTAGGTTCTCTAGGAGTTTGCTTTCCCTGAGGATTATTTTTGAAGAATGGTGGCTTAGATCCCTTCTTCCTTTGATCCACCTTGAATTTCTTTTTGTCTTCCCAAGTTTTTTGGAAATTTGGGCTTGCTTTTTACTGGTCATATAGGAATTTAGCTTGCCTTATGGTCTCCTCCAATATAGTTGGATCATCATATTGTATTTTTTCACTGATGAATGATGGTAATCCACTCAAATACCTCTGAATCTTATCTGTCTCATCCTTGATGAAAGAGACATACTTCAATAGTTCTAAAAACCTTCTGTCATATTCATCAATGGTCATACTCCCAAGCTTGAGTTCAAAGAAATCTTTCATTTTCTTGTCATAGTATCTCTTAGTTAAGTATTTCTTCTCAAAATACTTCTTGAATTCCCTCCAAGTAACACTTTTCTCTTTAATGTGCTTCACCTACACAAGATGATCCCACTACATGGATGCCTTTCCCTTGAGTTGATAGATGACAATTCTACCTTCTACATGAGAAGAATAATTATGCAATTGAAAATACTTTCTCATTCCCATCAGCCATGTCTCTGCATCTTCATCCTTCTTGTGCTCACCATCAAATGTAGGAGATTTGATTTTGTTCATTTCTCCTCATAGCTCATCCACCCCATAACTCTTTTTTTTCCTGATAGGGGATGGACTTGAGCTGTTGTGTTCTCTCTTATGGGAATTCCTCAGGGAGTGTCGATGATGTCTACTAACACTTCTTTCTCTTGTTTTCTCATCAAGAGGCCTATGAATTCTTGATTTGCATGAGCCACTTTCCTTATCCAATTTCCTTTCTATTATGTTCAAGATTTGCATTAAATTTACATTGAAGTCATCCTACTACTCCTTGTCTCTCATAAGCCTTTCATTATCAGATTTATGGCTTTGGACATCCTTCTACAAAATTTTGATGGTCTCTACCATATTCATGTTATCATCCCTTCCTTCTCCATGTCCATTGGAGTTTGTTCCTTCAATTCCCAAATGGAAATCCATCCCTCTTATCTCATCTTCTTGGATATAAGTACCCTGTGACTCCTCCATTACTCTAGAATCTGTGTTGATCCTTATCTGATCTAGTTTTTGTTGACTCTGCAAAATGTGCAGCCAACAAAACTTTGTCAAGCTAATTGTTTCAATAATTTCATAAAAATATGAACCGTTTTGGTTCAATAATATATCATAAATATTTCTTCTGATTTCCTAGAAAATTGAATTCCCAGATCCATTTTCTAGATGAATACATATATTCTACTTTCCAATACCTTTCTAACGCCTTCTCCCACACTCAATTCTGAGTCTTGAGAAGAAATATATGGTTATTTGAAATTTGACCATTAATTTTTCTGTTCATACTTCAAGTTGGCACAACTCTGTGCTGTAAATATGAATTTTTGCACTTGCTCTGGAATTTTTCATAGGATCTCAATTGGGTTTCTTCATATACATATTATGGACACTTTGTCCAATTTTCACCTTTTTTCTGGGTTCCAGGCTGCTAGTTACAACTAGCTGAAATTCTAGGCCAAAATACCATATTGTAACTGATATGCTACAGGTACCTTCCTTGCCATATTAAACATCCTTAAAATTCCTAGACATTCAATTCCACTCTGGGAATGTCTTCTATAGTTCAATATCTTTCCATTGACTACTCATGCACCTCAATATGATTCTGGAGCAGAAAGTTATGGCTCTTTGAAGTTAGTTGGGTCTTAAAATTTACCCTTCACGATTTGTGTTGTAACTTTCTCATAAAAGCTCCGTTTGATGAACGATTTACACCATTAGAAATCTCTCTTCGAGCTCTTTTATTTGAGCTATAGAGATAGAGTGTGTCTTGGCACACTCTATTCTCTTGGTTTTTGCGTTGCTAAAAACACTCTTAAAGGCCTAAAAAATGCGCTGCAAAAAAGATCACGTTCAAATGATACAAAACGTCACAGAAAATCGTTGGTTTTCTAATGTTGTTCACCCTCCAAATGACTTCACGCACAAAAATTGCAACCTGTAACCCATATTTACCATGCGCAACAACAACACAAGGTAAATCGTGCTTCGCGCACTTTAAAACCACTTTGTATCATTTCTCTGTCGCGCCAATAACTTGTGCGCACTACTTTTATGTCGCGCGCCAATATCCACTGCACGTAGTTTTTGTACCGCACACATTTCACTCGATACGCTACACCATGCCAAATTTTATCATGCCCCACCATGCACCAATACTCTATGTGCACCATTAACTAAATTGTCATGCAATAACATATACCCACATTGCACGTGCACCAACCAAACTCCTCTATGCTCTACCAATACTGTGCACACCATGGGCGCCATTATTATTTTTTTGTGCAATGCCAAAATTTAGTGCGCACACCCGCACACCAATATTTTTCCGCGTGACGCCCAATATTTAGTGCGCACACTTGTACACCAACATATTTCCGCACGGTGTCAAATTTTTAGTACGCGCACCAATAAACCACTATTTTTCTGTGCGGTACCCAATTCTTATTGCACGCACCCACACGCTAACATTGTTCCACACAATGATGATTTTTACATTTCACAAGCTTTTTATTGTGCCACATGCATTTTTTTAGTGCGCTCAACTGTGCACATTCACCTTTATGCGCATCGATTCCTCATGAATTCTGGTGCAGAAATTGCGGATTTTTCCTAAGTTTTTCCCAATTTACCATAGACATTCTGCAACTATGAAATTTCCTCAATTTCACCCCGATAACACCCCTTCAACCTCTGCAATAACAAATCATTGTTGGTTGACATTTCTGGAACGAATTTACCCAAAATCAATTCATGAATTGGGAATTTTAATTACAAAACTCACTCCAACTAACATGGATTCACTGTAACTTCAAATTCGACTAATTCTTGGTCTGGATTTGATAGAAATGATATTAAATCAATAATATCTCACCACATCCGAATTTCTCAATTTTCTCATGAATTTAATAACAAAAATTGGGGCTTTTTCCCAATTCTGCGTCGTTGCTTCTAAATATTACCATGGATGCTCTGCAACTCAAAATTTGGTCACTTCGAAATAGATTCTCTATGAAATTTCTCTTCAACTCAACTTGTTGGGCCCATCTAGGCTCAACGTTGAAAATTGAAGCTCTGATACCATATTGTAATGTCCTCGACCATCCATGTTGGGCCATGCTATGCCAAATAACTCTTTCGTTCTCTCTTTGTGAAACATACTGTAACATACCCATCATCCAAACTGAGTTATGCCACATAATTTTTTTCGAACTGCATGCAATTAAAACATATGCACACATAGAAATCTTGCAAAATATTTATATATAAAATGTAAATAGACAAATACGTTCTGTAAATGTACAATTCATACTGAAATAAAAGTAAACATAGACATGCAACATATACATGAAATACCCATATACATACAGATAGTTATAATCATGAATAAGATAAACCCATAAAACTGAACATGTAAATAACAATGCAACATGTAAATTTATCACACAATTGACACTTATCTTAGTAAGAATATCACCATTTGTGTGCAGACCTTCCATGAACCTCCCAGCCTTAGACCACACTGCTCATCACTCTCAGCAGCGGGTCACCCTCGAGATGGGACTAAACTCCACTCGGGTAAAGGGGTTCCTAACCAGGCTAATGGATCGTAGACAACAAGAAATATTTTGTCACATGTGCTCTCTCAACTAACAACCTATAGTCCCTCATTCCCCACATGCCTGCCCCACCCCAGGAAGTGTGCCCCTTCTTTGCTCAACAGTCCCTTGGCTAACCCACTTCCCTTCCAAGGCTTCAACAACAAGCCAAAGAGGAAGTCTCAGAGACCTATAGATGTAGTTTAACACCTTCAGGAAATAAATTCCCAACAATTCTCTCACCCAAAGAGAAATTACTCACGGGCTTGACAACCCGCCTCTTCAATATCCCATGGGCCTAACAACTCGCTTCTTCAATCCAACTCCCAAGCTAACCAACTACACCAACAAGTATGGCTATGGATACAGGTTCAGTTACAGTGATAGGAAGTATGAAGGATAGTTGATTGCGTGAGTGAATGGTCTTGGTATGGATGATTGGATGATGGAAGGAATGATGGTAAGAATGTTGGAAAATGAACTAAGTCCCAACAATATGTATGCATGTCCCCAATTTGACACTTGTCATGTTGGGAGATACTTTGACCCACTTATCCCCAACTTTGGAACTTAGGATAAAATAACTATCCATAATTTATACTTTAAGAAATATTAATATAATATTCATTTTTGGATTAAGATCCCTAACTTGGCCCCTTTTCCTTAACTTTTATCCCTCCCTTTCCCTAACTAGTGGAGTTTAGTCCCCCATATCTTTTATCGTGGTTTGTCTACATGCAACGATGTATTTTATATTAATCATGAGACATATACAAAAATAGGCACATTGGCCTTTAACATATAGGCACTCTGGCCTAATCAAAACATAAGCATCCTAGCTTATAATAACTGGCTCACCACCCTATAAAACACAACATATACACAAAGGCTCGCTGGCCTCAGTATCGCGCACACTTAAGATGATGTGCACAGTATCCTGGAATGTGCACAGTTCGTCATTTTACTATGCAATACATGCACACACTATGCCATGAAAGGTGCATACAAAAAATGATATCAAACAACTCACCGTCTTAAGTACATTTTCATTTACATTACAATTGGGTTCAGCCTAGGGATATTACAGGTAATTACTGATTTAATTTACTCTGCCAAGTAGTAATGTGCCTAATTAAAATGGTGCAGAACTAGATAGTCCTGAGCCCTCAAAACTAACTATCAGTCATGATAGTAGTTGGAACAGTTCTTTTGGAAGTTAAGTAAGAATGGGAAAAGTACCTTCAAGAAAATTCTGACACAACCCATGAAGTCTTGGAGGTGAAGGAAGGAAAAGGGGGCGCAGGGACAGACAAAGACACACACGAATTGGGGATTGCAAGTGAACACACGAATGGGCGGCTGCAAGTGAACGCACAAAGGAGTGTAGAGAAATACCCTGATGGTATCATGGCTTGGCATAGGGGTGGCTAGAATGTGGAGAATGAAAGCTTATGAGCCTATGGTAGGGTGGAAAGGTGTACACCCATAATCGGTTGGCTAGTTACAATCTTGTAATAGATAAGTATTCCTTATTCCCTGTGTAATTGATTTAAAATAAGTAGTTGGGTACTTGTGATTGTATGGTAAATGTGCATTCTTGGTAAATAGGATTGATATTGTCTTATTGGAGACTCACGTAGTTGAATGATCTAGGCCTATAATTTTTTTTGTGAAAAAGAGTGTTTGTAAATGGATTTGATTGCTGAAATATTTGTATTTCTTGTGAATGTGTGAGCTTGATTAGCAATTCAGAGGTCATTTCATTAATGAGTCTCTGCATTCCGAGTGATAGTGGAATTACAAAAGTGGTGTATGATTCACTCAACCAACAGTAAACATATATGTATGCTTACTAAGGAAAAATAAATCAAATTTATGCATGTATATTGCTATATGAGCGAAGAGACTCAACAGTGGTTGATTCCCTAGCTGGAGTAGATCCTGATCATCCAAAGATGGGTTAGTTACACATCAAATTTGTTTGTATGTCAACATGAAGGATTTGGTTAGAGCCTTGAATCTCGGCCATCAGATCTATCGGCCAAGATATCATAGCCATAGATTTTCATAAAATCTCATGAGGGAGGTTGGTGTCTCAGGATAATGGAGCACCACACCCCAGAAGAAATCCTAAGTCCAAATCAAATTGGAATTATGATACCCGATATCTGGGGACCAAGGTTCTAGCCCCTGGTTCCATACCTCATTGCATAAGCATGAGGGTGAGAGAGAGAGAGAGAGTGATTTCAAGTATGATGTGTCACACTAGCCTAGAAGATAGGATGTTAAGGGATCGACACTTGTCAACATTTGATTCACTAGCAAGTCTAGAGTGAGTTCACGTTGGGTTGAAGTTTTTGAATGGGAATGTTAAATATGAGTCATTGGATTTGGATAGGTTGATAGATCACCACTGCATATCTTGGTCAAAGAGGGTATATCATACCCCAAACCCTCGGGAGTATTTAAGTACATGAGTCTTGGAAGGAGTCGAGGACCCAATGTCTGAGACAACGCATCAAAAATGCATGTCCTCCATACACCTCAACCATAGATCTCGTGGGATCATAATTACCGAGGTTAACCTAGTTAACCTCCTCATAATTAATGGTATTATATTAACTTAATCCTATTGTAATCTTGGGTATTAGGGGTTTATGGAAGCCCATACCATAGGAAAGGTTCCGATGATCACTGCTCAGTGACAACATGTCACAATGTGGATAAGTCATGTGCCCCATTATGGCATTGTCACATAGAACACTAGGTGGTATGTATGGATAGGGACGCCTGCCTAGAGTGTTGATTGTGCACTAAATCTCAGAATTCGAAAGGGTTCAAGTAGAAATACTTAACATAAGGTTGATGTTCGAAGTCTGGTTTCCACGTCTCACTCTAATATTGTTCCATGTAGTGTCGTAATGAGAGAGGACCATGTGTCATCATTTAGTGGTGCCACATTTCACTCAGATCTAGTACTTTTGGATGAAGACCCAAGCAAAAAAATGATGCCATGAGGCCATCTATACAAGTGCCACATGTCTTTCCAGGTTATTTTCTTCATGAAGTTTCATGCCATAATCATGCCACATAGGAAATACATGTCATTCCATGTTGGACCATGTGTTCCTTTGGAGTTGGAGGCGTGAGCCTTGGGATAGTTTATAATCCCTGGATCATTGGATCTAAAGGTGGATGGGTCTCCATCGTATATTTGGGTCAAGGGAGGTCAATTGAACTTCAGGGCCTCGAAATATTTCCAGCCTCAATTTATTTGGTACGAGATGGTGGCCCGGTGCTCGGTCAACAAGGTTCCCACATGGGGTTCCAAACCTCTTTATTTTATATATATTTGGATTTGAATAGGAAGGTGACATCATGTGTGACGTAGAGACTACATAGGAAAACAACACAACCAAGGATGTCACATGGTGAAGGTTAAATTCAACCATGGGTCGTGTGTGGGCCGAGTCGAGCCTAAAACCCTGTGATTATGCCTTTGAATTACATCCGTCATGTACCCACAAGAATTCTTAGCCATATATTTCACGGTAAAGGTCAGGGGTCGTATCCTTGAATTTAACCAAATTGGTTGCAACTTATTTCCTAGAATTAGGTTAATTAATCCTATCATAATCCACGGACTGGGACCTCTCGAGGTCCATGCTACATTTGGAGGTTTAGGTGTCCCGATGTTCGAGGCAATGTGTCATTCGGAATTTAGTCCACGTGTCCGGCCAGGGATTGGACCGCGTATTGGAAAGTGACACTTGTCGTCACCTGGTAGGTTAGTGAGTAAGGGGGTGGACCCATGTAGGCCTATGGTCTGTGACATGCATGACAAATATAAGTTGTTGAATCTAATGGTGATTAGATCTCCACCATAGATATTATAGTACGGAATGGGAGTTGTAACCCCATGATAAACTTGATTAACAATCTCATAATCATGGGATTAGTTTAACTAATCTCATCATAATCACCAACACCGAGAACCCAAACTCAAACCTTTCCTGCTGGTGAAGTGACAGCTAGAAAGGGGTCCACTTTTCCTAATGAGAGAGATCGATGTGTGTTACACGTCAAAATTCCTCACTTCGATAATGTATCATTGTCATTGTCGCAAGTGTCACAAGTGTCATAGGTGTCGCAAACATCATATTGTCATCCCGCATGTGTCACATTGCAGATGAAATCATAAAAATACTTGGTACACCCTCTAAGATTTGTTAGAAGAGGAAAACATGTCATTTGGAAAATCTTACAAACATTTTTCCTTGAAGAAATATCATCTTAAACGAATTTTTGGAGATCAACGCTCCCCTGCTCATATGTAAGGAGCACTAGTGCTCCTTGTCTACTTATCAAGGAGTGCTATAACACTCCTTGGCCATCTTTAAAGGAGCATCGATCTATTGAGGGAATCTTGGGGAGGAATCCCCCTTATCTCTAAGGACAACTAAAAAGCATCTGAGTTAGTTTGTCTTGAATTCAAGTTATAGGTTGGATCTAAGGGAAATCTCACAACTAATGGAGTCATATCCTCAACTTATTCCAAAAATAGCTAATATGGTTGAGCCTCTCAATGCCTATATAAGGAGGCATTATCATGGTGAAAGGAGGAGAATATCAGTGAAAAGTATTTTCATTGTGATCATGGATCTTGCGAGCAAGGGGTTGGACAAGGAGGACTTGGTGAGGCTGTTGCATCTGCATCTACAGATTTGTAATGACCTTTTTATTTTCTCATTAATATATATGCTTGGCTTGTTTCCTTCAAGTTTGTGTATGTTTGCATGAGCTTGCCTCTTATTGATAAATCTAGTTTAAACTAATCTTGGTAGAATAGGAAGCATGCATTGTATTTGTTGTCTATTAAATTGCAGAACTCATTAAATGGATTGAAGATCAAGTTCAACTTGGACCGAGCAAGGACAAACTTCAGAAAAAAGGTACATCATGATTTCTTCCTCTTTTCCTTTGACTAGTTTAGCTACGTTTAAAGGAATTTTAGTATTCAATGTTAGCATTTTTCTGTCTTGGTCATAGGGGTCTAAGATCCAAAAAGACATTCACCTTTCCATAGGGGAATTTTCCTACAACATAAATTGGTGACTCCATTGGGGACATAAGCTTTCAGTTTCAGTTTCTTTCCTTGGTTTTGTTTTATCTTTTTCTCATATTTAGATCCTACTCACTGTATTTTTCCTCTGTTATACATGTGTTGTTAGTCCTGAAGTCATCTTACATAGGATGATCATCAAAATTTCCTGAGTTTTTGTTTTTTGGGTTGATGATTTTTCATTTTCAGAAAACAACTTCCCTCTTCCTTTACAACCAGAGCGTTGATTTTAGTATCGGTGCTCCCCTGCAGTTCTTTAGGGAGTGCTATAGTGCTCTCGTGCTTATACAACCAGAGCGCTGATTTTTCTCTCTGTTGAAAAATTGTTTGACATCTGTACTGGGTGCTATAATGGGAAAACCCCCCTACAGACTACACTAGGGTTCTAAAGTGCAGGCAGAGATAATTGTCTAAAGTCTCCTACTTTTAACAACTATCCTGACAATAGCCCACATTCATGCATAAAGTACAAAGTATAGGGATCCGATAGTCTTACCTTAAACTCTGCATCTGATGTCGATCCTTTTGCGTTCGGTCACTTCTCGACTACATATCTCCTCCGAAGGTTGACTTGCATTCACCAATAGATAAACAAGAAACTATGAACATGCATTCTATATATGAATTAGTGGGTTAGATGTCATAAAAAAATGTAAATCAAACATAAATATTGAACACATCATATGGCGGGATGGAAAAAGTACTTCTTTATATTAATCTCACAAAGTTACTTACAAAATGAGATCAGGGACTGCTCCTCGAACCCGGTCCCGGGCTCCTCTTCACCAAGCTCCAACTACTTCCACGTATCCTTCTTCTCTCACACTTCTCTACATAGAATGGTCATAAGCTTATGGATGAGGAAAAAGTCAAGAATAGGGAATTTTGGCTCAAAACTCACAATGTGGCTACAAATTCTTGGGGCAAGGGGGGAAAATGAAATGGGCAGAGTTTCATTGTTGCTATATTTCTCCCTGGAATGAGACCCCAAAACCTCTTTTTATATGTCAAAAAGATGGTTATTTGGTTGGGTGATGGGATATAGGTGGTCAATTGGTTAGGAAACCACCCAATAGCCCATAATATCAACGAATCCCTTGCAACTTTTTATTTTTTGCAACTTTTGTGGGCATATGCGGGCTATAATGGTGTAGCTAGCATACGTACATGGGCATTAGTGGTGGAGATAGAATACATACGTGGGCTGTAGTGGTGCAGGGCACATACATCTTCAAAAATAATGTTTTTAAGAAGAGTTGTTCAGTGTTGGCTTGGAAAAAATAGTAAGTAAGATGGCCTAATGCCAAGTATGCATGTATGGTGCAATTTAGGGTTATAAAACTGGGCGTTATTTTTTGGGTTCTTCTTTTTATTAGGAATTTTTATATCAACTTATGTCTTCTATAAAGCTTGACACTTGTTTCTTTCTAAAATTTTTGGTCTTTGTTTGGATTTAAAAAAAATATATATTTCCTCATTTTGAAATCACTCTTTCTCTTCAAAATTTTGAGTTCATTTTTTATACTTTCTCGTTCATCTGATTGTTTGAAAGTTGTTACAAGGAAGGTCAGAGATCTTTGTACTGTTCCATTTGGTCTTTGATTTGTATCTTTGCAAGAAAATTTCTTGATTGAGTTTTGTTATTTTGGATTTCTTTTTGAAAAGTTTAGATTTGTTTTCACTTCTTATTTGATTGTTGTGAGAGTGTTCTTTTTTGTTTATATGATACTTGCTTCCGATTGTCTAAAACTGCAAATAGTGAAATCTTGTTGTCATAAGAAGAATTGAATAAAATCAGTTTATGTTCATATTTAAACAAAAAGATATTTTTTCATGATTGGATTTTGGATATTAGAATCAATTTATGAATAGTTTATCATTGAATTGGATTCTTGTTGAAAGCGATTGCATGGAATTTTTGCATTTTTTGTGTTTGATAGTGAAAGAAACAAAATTCTTCTCCTTCCCATAAACATAAGTTCATTGAAATAAACAATTGCTTATCATTTTTCTTTTGCTTCTTTGGGATTCAAGTCATAATATCATCAGTTTCACTCTCATTCACCTCTGAGTAAGAACAACCACTAAAATCAACGCTAATTAAAATTGATCTAGGAACTTTTTCTTTTTAGATTCTTCCACCAACAATAGACTAGCATTAGCTCTTTGGATTAGGCTGTGAATACAACTCTTCAAAGAATTCAAAACAAACTTAGAATCTTGTGATAGGGAGAGCAAATACAATTTTCGTATAAGCATAGCTGGGATACCCCTCTCACACAGGGGTTACACACAAGGTCGCATTTGGGAGAGCCATGGGATTATCCCTCCGTGGTTTAACCGTTTGTAGTAGTACGATCGTATATTGGGGGTTCTTCTTGAGGTCAAAATGTCTTCATTTGGTCTCAGTGCTTCTTGAATTCTGAATCTGTTTGGGGTCCTCTGTAGTTCTACCGGTCCACTTGTCCTCAGTTCTCTTGAAGGATTTCAGACTTGTTATCCTTCCCATACGTTCAGAATGGACTGTCGACTGTACCTACCCAAAGACTAACTGTGAATTGGTGTCCTTAGTAGCCATAATCTTTAGGGTCTTTACACAAGGTGACGGTGAAGGGAATTCTTCGATGTACCTGGAACAGACGTTGGTCAAACTCACTTGGGCTCCTTGGAGGGTAAATCCATGATTACTATGTGGAAGATTTCACTAAGGCATAAGTCTGTTAATTAGGTCACCATCATAATTTTTCCACCCGCTCATATCCTATCCTCTTCTCATTTTGATCACACGATGTTGTATTTCATCACCAACTAGTACAGTCATTGTGAGAAGGTTTGTTTGCTTGTTGTTTCTTCTAGATTTTTTAGCGTGTGCTATTGATTTAATAATTTTTCAAGATTGATACTTTAGACAATAAAGGTATTTGTAGATCATGTAGGATGCAAGGGTTTCCTCTAGAAGAAGGCTATGAACCCTGACCTCCTAAATCACTAGAAGATATTTATCGTGAGGAAGTAGAAAATCGCTCCAATGCTAGGAGTGTTGCTACTCCTTTGTTAGAAAATACTAAAAGTGATTTGGTTATGGTTGAGGATTCCATTCCTAATAATACACCTATGTCAGAAGCTCCTATTGAAACACTCCTTGTTCGATTGGATTTATTTGGTAATATTATATAAGAATAAGTCCCTCGTTTGCCATCAAGATCAATTATCGAGACATACATGGGATCCACATAACCAATTTTTAATAATGAGTTTAGAACCCTCATTCATCATACTGATGTAGCAGATCCACATCAGACACTTTCTCATTTCATATGGAGGAATCCATTGGGATGTGATATTTATGAAAATTTTGACTTTATTCGACAACCTCTTTATCCTAATGACCCTCTTGTCATTGAGGCAGGACCATTCGGTAAAACTATTGATCATCCCATTGAAGTGGTCGTTAATCCTACTACTACATTAGCACAAATCCACCTTAATGATGGCATTGTAACACCTAATCACACAAAAGGTACTTCAACCATTACTCCCACCGTTACACCTCTTCATACTAAAACTCCTCATGTTCCACAAGATCCTATTGGAACACCTTTACAACAGAGAATGCAGAACATTTCCAGACATACTCAATCAACTGTGGGACATATCCCTACTGGGGGGAAACCACCATCTAGTGGGATTATACCTCATGGGGGACAACCATCCTTTAGCGGGCCTACCCCTCCTGGGGGACAACCACCTTTCAACATTCCTTCTGGGGAACAACCCCCCTTTACTGGTCAAACCACAATTGTAAATCAACCTATGGCAGGGGGGAAACCATATTTTTCCATAAAACCTTCACAATCCTAGGGAGTACCTCAAGGAGGTACGTTTAATCAACCTTACCATGGGGGGAAATCATACCATAACCCACAAGGAGGAGTATCAAATCCTATTCCTTCCAAATTATTTTTTGGACAACCTTATCTGGGTGTCCCAAATCCCACTTGGGGTCCTCAAGGAAAACAACCTTATCCTCCCCAAGGGTCTAATGTTTACCCTCCTTAGGGATAAAATTTTTACCCTCCTCAAGGGAAAACTATTTATCCCCCACAACCAAATCAACCGATTTATTCTCCTCAGAATCAACCCGGTTTCCCACCACTGATGAACATTCCTCAACAACAATCGAATCCTGCATATATTGGTCAAAAACATCCATACATGGGAGGGCCTAATGGATACAGTTATTCACCTAAACTAGTTTATGGGCCCACTAGTGTCCCTATGCTGCATCATTATCACCCACATGTTAACCAAAAACTACCCTTTCTAGCCACACTGGATCTACTAGATTTGTCCCGATTAACAAATGATCCCATATTGCATTTTCCTTTTTGGCCAGTAATGTTTGCTAAATTACCTTCTGACATCCCCAAATTTTTCAGTAAACCCAGGGAAGACCCAAAAAACCATGTGATGACATTCCATTTATGGTGTTCATCAAACTCATTGATGGATGATTCTATACGTTTGCGTCTTTTCCAATGCACACTCACAGGCTCTACAACCAAACGGTACATTGAACTTCAACGTGGTTCCTTTCAAGATTTCAAAACCCTAGCTATGTATTTTCTCACACATTTTCAATTACCCATCCGTTACAAGATGGGTAGTGAAATTTTAACCTCCCTTCATCAAACGAACTTCGTACATATCTCTGATCACATTCATGAATGGAGACGATGAAAAATATTTATTAAAGTGACCATTCCTGACCAACTATTGGAAAAATGGTGTACTAAATCTCTTTTACCCCCAATTTCGCATGACATCGCCATGGGTGGTGTAGTCACCGAGGAAGAAGAAATTGCCCGAGCTTAGTACTTAGATTTGGTGTACTCCTAATCTCATACTTTATATGAGTTGATTCCCAATGCTACTCATACTCCTACGGATCCATCCAAACCTTCTTCCATGACACATGAAGATGGATTTATCGGTACCATCAAAACCCAATCATCATCACAGTCGACCGGAATGACAATTATCTCTATTTCTTCCCCCATTACTATTTCAAATTCACTCTCCTCTACCTCCCTCCCGAATCAAATATCTGAGGTGAATGTAGTTCAATATGCCTCTTCACAACAATCCAGGAGTAAGAAGAAAACAAAAAATAAAAAACAATAATAATAATAATAATAATAATAATAATAATAATAATAATAATAATAATGAGCATCCCAAAACACAACTCCACCGCATGCTGTTGAAAAGAAACCACAACAAAAACCAAAATTCCCATGTCTTATTTGTGGTGCGGATCATTTCACCTGAGACTGTCCACATCACGACGAAGTTGAAAAACACAGGCTTTTCCTCAACAACATTAAATGGTTTCTCAAGCACTTTCTCCTCTCACAGGGGGCAGTTCCAACCACCCTCTTAGTGATGAAGCCTCGACAAGTTCTCACATTTATATGTTTAATGGGATTTATTTAACCACTCACACCACCAAGTATGACACACTAGCTAAACTTGATAAAGAAAATATCACTAATGGTACCCCACCAGATGCATATCCTACCTCCTTTAGTCGTCCATCTGGGTCACTTCAGGTTGAGAAACTTACTTTCGACTCTATTTTACGCCCTCCCAAAAGAACTATTCACAAATCAACTTTCAATCCTAGTTCACATGCCGCCCAAAACTACAACATTGTTGACAATTTAGCTCAAGCACCATGTGCTATGTCCTCTCTTGAAGTTATACAACATTTACCAAGTCAACGTAGAACTCTCTTGGCCGCCATCGGTGCCATTGATCCTAAGTTGTCAAATAATATCACATTTAACCTCGAAAACTTCAAGTCATGACTTTATCACTAACTTGCTTTTCAAATTGATGTAGTTGTTCATAACCAACACATTCACCACACCATATTGGATGAGGGAGCTTCCACTTGTGTCATGTCGTTAGCTTGTTGGAAATGATTAAAATCACATGCTCTTAACCAATCCCCTACAATGTTATGCGCATTCTACGGGTGAGGTTTTCGTCCTCATGGACTCTTGTAGTCCTTAGTCGTTTAGTTGGGGGGTAAGACCATCTCTATCAATGTAGAGGTAGTCGATGCTCCCCTTGATTAAAAATTGTTATTAGGAAGAAGTTGGTTCTATGCCATGACTACCGTTGCTTCATCAGTGTTTTGATATGTACAATTCCCTCATCAAGGTAAAATTGTCACTATCGACCAGTTAGATTATTGCACACCCGACGCTCGCACTCCCGCCACCAACAATATTCCTTTCTTGGGAGATAGTAATATCACTTATGAAAGTGTTGGTGTAGGTATTTTAAAATATTATTCCCTTATGGGTACTTTCTCTGCACCACTTCCTTCCAGTACACAACATATCACCATGATCAATTTGATCTCGATTATGGCCTATCAATATTTTGAATCATATGATCCTTGGTTTGTGCCTAGTCCTCTAGAATTCTATGCACTAGGTGACGTTATGCCACTTATTCCAGATGAGGCTTCATACGATGCGATCCAATATTCCTCTCCCTTTTTGGATGACCAACATCTATTGGCATCTGACACTTATTCGTTGCCATCTTGGTTGAATTCCCTGTCCTCTACTTTCGACTACATCTTACAGATTTTTCTGTCGGACAAATCTATTATGGAAATGCTTAGTATCGACAAGGTAACTTGGGATGAAAACCATCATCGATCATCTTTTCTTCCTAGTTTAGATGAAGTTCTAAGAAGATATACACTCTATCTTCCCCCCCGATGTTGTTCATTCTCCCCAATCTCCTATCCTTACCCAAGATACTACTTCCAAGAGGAATTTAGAAAACATCTCTTCCACCATCACTATTGATATCTCGATCAAAGAAGATATCATGGAAAATTTTCATCTCGGTTCTAATTGTTTGCCCAAAGAAGTGGAAGCTTACACCTCTTTATTTAAATAATTTCACGATGCATTCGCTTGGAGCTACAAAGAAATTCGAGGGATCGATCCATCGATTGTTGTGAATGAAATAAAAACTTACCCAGGTGTTAAACCTGTACGACAAAAACTTCACCTGATTCATCTTAAGAAAACTGCGATCATCAAGGCAAAAGTTAAAATGATATTGAAATCTGGCTTTATCTATCCCGTCCCCTTGATGGAATGGGTTTCTAACATCATTCTCGTTGCTAAAAAACAAGGAACCATTCATGTTTGTGTCGATTATAGGGATCTCAACAAGGCTTGTCCAAAAGACAATTGCCCTACATCCTTCATTGACCAAATCATTTATAATTGCATTGGAAACGTTATTTTCTCTTTCATCGATGGATTTTCAGGGTATAACCAGATTGACATTCTTCCAACTGATTAACATAAGACAACCTTCATCTTCCCATGGGGGAATTTTTCTTATAGAAAACTATCTTTTGGTCTAAAAAATTCTAGTGCTACATTCCAACAGGCAATGTCATATTCTTTCCACGATATCAAACATATTGAAAAACCTTACCTCGATGATCTACCTACCCATTCATATAATCGCCAAGAACATATTGGTCATTTATGAGCCATTTTCCTTTGATGTCAGTACTATTGTATCCGTTTGAACCCTCACAAATGCATCTTCATTGTTGAATCAGGTTGACTCCTCGGTTTCATTGTCTCCAAAGATGGGATTAGGGTGGATCCCTTAAAAATCAAAGCTATTCTTTCTTTACCTCCTCCCAACAATCTGAGCCAACTACAAAGTTTGCAAGGGAAAGCAAACTTTCTTTGTCGTTTTATATGTAATTATGCCGAGCTTACTAAAGGATTTTTGTGATTTTTGTAGAAAGACACTCCTTTCATCTGGGATGACACTGCTCAATGATATTTCAATGCTCTTAAGACTACATTGACCCATACACCTCTCTTGCATCCTCAAAATTATGCACGAGACTATATCCTTTATTTGGAATCCTCCACTTCCACTATTTCTATGGTGTTAGTTCAAGAGGATCCTAACGGTGATGAACATGTGATATACTATCTGATCAAGAGTCTATCTGGTCCCAAGATCCAATACTCACATGTTTAAAAGTTGGCTCTGGCGACTGCCATTTCTGTCTAGATATTTCTCCATTACATCTTGTTATGCACTACCATAGTCATTGTAGACTTGAACCTCATGTACCATATTCTGACACGTCAAGTCCTTGGGGGAAAATATTCCAAATGGATCGTTATTCTTCAAGAATTTGATCTCAAGTTTGCCAATTCAAAAGCTAAAAAGTCCTTGGTTTTTGCGGAACTTATCTATGATCTTCCCCATTCTTATGAATACACTGAGCCTAGTGATTCTCTTACCGATGAATCTATGTTCCTCATTAGCATGTCAAAACCTTGGTATGGAGATATTCTTCTCTATCTTCAAACCCAATGTTTTCAACCCGATATCTCCCATGAATAACGTCATTGTATTTGCCACCATTCTAAACTCTACCTTATTAGCAGTGACACTTTGTATCACCATGGTATTTACACTATCCTATGACATTATTTAACCCACGATGAGGATGAACATGTTTTGGATGACTGTCACCTAGGAGCTTATGGAAGTCACCTTTCTGGGATGGCTACAACCCAGAAAATCTTACGTGCCAGTTATTTTTGGCCCTCCATCTTCAAATATTGTATTGAGGCTGTCAAAAAATGCCCACCCTGCCAAGTTTTTCACAACAAGGCACGCACCCACCCTTCTCCGTTGCATCCCATTATCGCCATTGGCCCCTTTTCCAAATGGGGCATTGATTTTATGCAATGTAAGCCTACCTCAACGGGGGGGCATGGTTATATCATCGTGGCCATTGATTATTTCACTAAATGGGATGAGGCTATGCCTACATTTCTTAACAATGGTCGTACTACAAACCTCTTCATTTTTAACCACATCATCACTTGATTTGGTGTTCCACAAGCCATTGTCATTGATCACGGTTCACATTTTCAAAACCAGATGATGAGTGAGTTACATGTCAAGTTGGGTTTTCTCCATCAAAATTCATCCCCTTAATATCCTCAAGAAAACAGACAAGTTGAAGATATAAAAAAAGTCCTTAAAACCATGATCCAATGCATGGTGGGGGTAAGCAAAACTTTTTGGCACTTGCAAAATTTTTTCTTCCTCTGGGCTTACCGTACCTCAATGAAAAATGCAACTAGATTCACTCCATTCCAGTTGGTATATGGCATCAAAGAAGTGTTACCAATCGAGTGTGATATCCCTTCGTTGAAACTTACCATAACACTCCTGCCTCACACCTCTGATGAAGATGAATGATTATTATATTTGACTAAGTTGGATGAAACACGTCGTGATGCTTCTCTCGTTAAAAATATGTATAAAAAACAAATGAAGAGTCAATATGACAAATCCATTCAACCCCGTACTTTCACAGAAGGAGACCTAGTCCTCATTTATGACTAGGCTCACGATAATCTAGGGATAGGAAAGTTACAACCTCTGTGGCATGGACCCTATATTGTAAAATGTGTATTGAATAGAGGATCCTACAAGCTAGTTGACTACGATGGAATATCTCTTGGTGAACCCCGAAATGGGATTTACCTCAAGAAGTACTATGCATAGAACATCTGGCATGTGTGATTTGTACACTATTGTATGATATTTTTTATTTGGTGTGTCATTTCTCTTGCGTGTACAAGTTTTTTTTAGCCGCTTGTACTTTTTCTTGTGATTGCGTGTGCAGATGACATCTCCCTTTCTCGTCTTTTTTGGATTTGAGGATGGTGTTAGGCGGAACACCTAGAACATTTCTTATGTATCTTGGGTCATTTAACACTCTAATGAGTTGGTGAGTTTTGGAGGCATTTTCCTAGGATTGACAACCAATAACGTGGCAGAATATCACGCTGTCATTGGAATTTTAACCGAGGCCTCCTCTCTAGGTATATCTCATATAATAATCAACATAGACTCTCAACTCATGGTTTGTCAAATTAATCAAGTCTATGTCATTTGCAACCCTATCCTATTGCATCTCGACCTACGAGTTTGTCATCTTGAGAGAAGGTTTGAATTTTCACAATACATGCACATACCAATAAAACTCAACACAATGTCAGATTCACTAGCAAATTATATTTTGGATCGGTATCTTGTGCACAGATAAAACTTTTAAAAAGAAATGACTCACATGTACATTAAAAACATCACACAAGATAATTTGTAACATCATTGGCATGACAAAAATTAGATATATGTATATATAAAATGCGTAATAGAAAAAGTTTGTTTTACATCAAAAAGTACATAGTAGGGAAAAATATGGGCCCTCATGCCCATGATATCATCATGAAAAGACTACAAAAAATATAGAGGACCCTAGTCCTCCTGCACCATGTTGTGCTCTGAGAAGCACACCATTGCACAAACCAATTGTCGGAGCAAGTGGTTCAAACTCTCAGGAACCCCTATTGTATGCCTTTGCAGATGAAGAGCCACATCTCATCTCCTGAGAGGTGGGACACCCATAGTAATACCTTGGAGGTTCCTATCAATCTCCCGAAGACCTCCCACTGTCACCTTGTGGTCCAAAACTATATGCATGTCTCCCTGATGCCCTAGTGTTGGCATCTCTACCAAATGTGATGCACCTCTATTTGCATGACGAAACAATACATCTTTTAAAATCCCTCTTTGTACACATAAAAATAATATAAATTTCAAAATTAAAAATACATGACAAGGTTTGGTTTCATACCTGACACATAACAGTCAATACCCTATGGAAGCACTAAGTCCACACTACCCCAGAAATCCATTCTGGCATATGGGAAGTCCTTGATAAAAATTAAATGTCTTCTCCACCAAGTGAAGAAGTCAACCATGAACTTGAACTTTGTTGACGAGAGTAAATGACACACTGTCAACTGGAAGGTCAGATCTAGACCGAGGTTGTCTAATTAACCCAAGCTGTTTGGAATGAAATGACCTAATGGGTTTAATGGTTCCATTAGCCAACTAAGGTCCTAAAAATAATGAGAGAAATAAACTAATCTAAACCTATGATTCTAACAATCTGTATACTAATTACTAGTGTTCAAATAGAAACATGAATATATACAAATGGTTATAAACAATCTATATACAACTTGCAAGGTTTACATTGAAATCTTGCGAAATGAATGTTCATAAGAGTGTTTCTAACTAAGATAAAGAAAGAACACAAAAAATTTTGTTTTTTTTCGATGTTTAAAGGTTTTAAACATATAAATACTAAGTACAAACAATTGAAACAACGACACATAAATAGTCAGAGCTAATTGATGCAATCATTGTTTCATTAATGAATAATTTAATTAAATAACACAAAGACTCACCTGTAACTGATCAGCGAAACTGAGCTTATCTTTCTGTGTTGTTTGAGCTCCAGCCTATCCTTCTTTTAAGGGAAACCTATAACATAACAATACTAGTACTTCCAGATATTTGGAGTAAATTAATAACAACATAAAGACAACTAATTAAAATGTTGTGATATTAGTATGATCAATATTTAAGAACGAGAGAAAATTCAATTCTGAGTATTGATATTATCCATCATTTAACATTAGGAATAAATTCAATAATAATCAAATCATAAATTGATCACACATACAAAATGGAATGACAAATTATGGACAACATCTAAATATTTAACAATATGAAACACCATATGATGACAAGGCTAAAGCTAAATCAACCATAATAATATCTCATAATACAGAGGTAATAAAAGAACACAATGGAATAAGAATCACACAGGTCTAAAGCCAACGATGAATTGCTTTCCTATATCCATTCCCAAAATCACATGTCCATACTATATTCTGGCAAAAGTTCCTTACTACTAAACAACAACCACTATTTAAACTTGTCTTGGATTAACAACCTCTTATCATGCAAGATAGAGGGTAATCCCAGAAAAATAGATTTCTTTACAAAAATAGTACAACAAAGAAACACTCCTGTAGAAATTTGTTTATCAAAATTAATTACATAAATGCCACAATTTTATCAACACAAAGAGAAATTACTAAACTATGCAGCATATGATCCATGATTACTTCTCCTTGTGAATAGCATCATAACTGTTATTTTCCTGAAAATGACAAAATGAAATTGAATTTTAGAAAACAATACAAACTAACGTTTAGAAATAGACTGGATACAAAATCATGAGATTCTGTAGCTAGTCTTATATTAACAAAGAAAATCAAAATAAATCTATCAATTTGACTTTTACAACAGAATCAAATCAAAGAAAATCAAAACCATTTTTACCACTTTAGAGATTAGACAATGAAGGGTCTGATAATTTTGAGTTAATGATAGCATTGAAATTTGTTGCGTTCTTGATAATCACACTACCAGCTCATTTGGGCCTTTTACTTGCCCAATCTGTGCATGACTTCAACTCTAGATTTTCCCTTTCAAGCAAGGAATTTCAAGCTGCCAAATGTTTTAATATTGCCTGTAGATATGGTATGTCTCTATAGTATCGTTGTACCCAGTCAAGACAATTCTCTTAGTGTATAGGTGTTATAGAAGGAAAAGGTTGAGTGTACTCTGCAATGAGTGCTTTGTTCTTTTTTGTAGCTTCCTTCAAATCATGGCTTATGTCAACGAAGCCTTCTTGTTTTTTTAAGAGCGGAGGTAGTTCAGAAATAAAATCGTATTGTATAGCTTCACTACCAGTTTCATTTTTGAGACATTGGTTATCCACATCTTCTTGGGCAAGGAATTCATTGGTATCATCATCGGTCAAGTGATCATCGACCACGATCATTGAGATCGAGCTCAGATGATCTTGTTGTTGATTTCTCAGACTCCTAGATATTAACCTGCATGGTATATTGTTTACAAAACTCAAGTCTGAGTTATCATGTTTCTTCTCTTTGTGATTTTTCTTAACAGTTGGTTTGTCAATAAAACGTTGATTTGGCTCAACAGTAGGAGAAAGAGAAACCCTCTCCTTTAATACATCTATTACCTCCTCTAACAATTTTTTGGGCACAAAATTATATCATGGTTTTTTGCCTAAAGGGTTTTTCATAACAACGGAGTTTGGTTCAGTGGTCACATGGTCTCCATGTGGATCAATACCTTGAATTTCGGTGGTAGGGTTATAGGGAATAGGGTTCATATTTAAATGAAAAGGCAGTTCAACTATGTTCTTGTGTAGGGTGAAGTTATTCCTACCCAGGAAATTTTCCCAGGAATCCCCGGTCTGAGCTAAATGCGACAACAATAGAATCTGAATAAGCCCATGGTGGAAAAGGATAGACAAAGGGTTTAAAAATTGTTTCTAATAATGATTAGACATTTTATGCAGGCTCATCAATAGATAGAACAACATATTTAGCTTGAACCCTAGGAAAATCATCAACAGGTGGATGTGATACAAAAACACTAAGCCATACCTACCCTCACAAGTTATGAACTATTTAAGAATTAGAAGTAGGTTGTGACATTAGGGTTTTAAGAGAGTAACATGTGTACCTTTAGGGAAGCATGTCAATTTCCTAGAGACCATGAACAGACTCCAAGACACACCTTCTAGCTTGGCATTTTTGAACCATTTTTCTCCCTCCTGTGACAATCTTGTAGCTTGTGCTATAGAATCCTCAGTTACTTCGAGTTGTAGATCCCCAATTTTGGATTTAGATACATCAAATGATTGAGCAAAATCTTGTGCAACTTCTAGGTTATAACCCTCAAAAATTCAGATGAAAATGTCCCAACCATGTGCCTGTAAATCGCTTATGGCATCGTCGTGGGAGAGAAGGGCTTGAGAGCCATTAGGTTCAATTTTGACTACGGGAGCCATGGGTGTTATCACATAGACATAATAAAGGCAATGAGAGGGAGGTTTCATTTTCCAATACACAAGTAATAGAGATATGTCTGTAAAATAGGAGGAGGCTCGATACCTACGGACTTGGGAGATATCATGCTTGGTAATTTGATTTTTGAGTGACAAAGAACTAGAGGACGCGTAGGCTTGTGAACTACTATGCACAATGAACATTAAACCCAAACCATTATCAACTACCTATTCAAATAATGAATGAGAGTCTTAAATGTGTAGGACAAATAGGATGATGTGGAATTGTGAGTACATTAGTCTTGTACCATGGTGATCGGATAGCGTTGTGACTGGTAAGAGAAAGAAGCATATAAATTTTAATCCAAGGTTCTGCGCAAATAGGCATATCAAATATCAAAAACATATAGTTAACCATAGATATGACCAAGTCATATTTTCCATAGTGAATAATATCAATGGAAATAGATCCATCAATCAACTTACAAACTTTAAGATTTATCAACACATAGATGCCCTTTGAGTATAATCAAAAGAAACAAAAATAAATTACAAAATGTAAAATGACTACGCAAGCCAAACTTTTGTTTTAATTTCATGCTTGCAGTCATGAAATTAAACAAAACAAATGAGAGAAAAAACAAAACACTCTTACAATTAGCTAAGCCAACAAATCTCCTCAAAACCAGAAGACAGAAATGTTTAAAATTATAAGGAGGAGGCAGCTACAAAAAATATTTATCCCTTGGTGATGACTGTTTATTATGATAAAATTTGACAGAACGGTTGGCTGCCAACAATGGCGACATGCTAGGTGAAGCAGTTATCTTTGCATCACCAAAAATTTACATCAGGGGCACATATGGCTAAGCACTAGATTTTAGAGACAGTTGAAGAAAGATCAAGCCTTTCGAAAATAACTCAAAAATAATAACACAGTCATAGTATTGGATGGATTTCTGTCCAAAAATTGTAATATTGTATAACATTTTGATCACAGGTATAGTGATGTTTATACATATGACTTCAATACTGTTGAGAGGGCCACTTCTGCTAGCAGGCATCTATAGCCTCGACAGGGATGTCATTTAACCCACTCTAGTACCTCTATCCCATCCAAGAGTCATCCACTCATGATAAAAGAATACTGATACCTGATCAATTTAAAACATACCTAAGGATTTTCGAAACCTGACATTGCTTCATTGTAAGCAGGCCTGTTCAGTACCCTGACGAAGTTGCCTTGGTATCATGTGTGCATTTACCAGCCACAGGTTTTGGAACTTGGTATATTCTCCCTTACCCTCGTGCGCTTTGTCCCACTTGAGAAACAAATACCCAACATCAAAATTCCTATCAGATGTTGAAATCGCATCAAACCAACTCTTCACAATTTGCTGGTGTTGATCAAGTTTCTGTTTTTCTTGCATCCTTACCTCTTCTAATTTTAATAAAGAATTTATCTAGTTTTCTAGAGGGGGACATTCTTGTTCTTGAATTTTCTGCAATAATTGCATAGAAGGGAGAAAGACATGTGGGGGGATGATGGATTCTCTTCCGTAAATGAGGAATATAGGAGATATACCAACAAAGGCCTTTGGAGTTACCCTATCAGCCCAAAGTGATTTGTACAATGCATTGTGCCAATTCTTGTGGTTTTCTGAAACTGTCGTTTTTATAATCTTGATTAAATTCTTATTTGTCGACTCAGCTAGACCATTCCCTTGAGGGTAGTAGATGGCAGAATACATCAACTTAGTCCCTTTTTCCAGAGAGAAAACATTCATATCTAGGGAAGAAAAATACAAAGCATTGTAAAAAACCAGACATTCAGGAATTCCGAATCAAGTTATAATATGGGAGTTCAGAAATGACACTACCTGATTAGTATTGACCACTTTTAAAGGTAAATCTTTAGACCATCTTGTAAAATAGTATGTTGTCGTGAGAATGTACTTGTGCTGTTGCGAGGAAGGGGGATTGATTGGTCCTATAATGTCCAAGCCCCATTGCTAAAAAGGTGCATCTACAGTTATAGGTTGCAAAGGAAAAGCTGCCTTTTTCACCCATCTTGCAACCTTTTGACAGATTATACACTTGCGGGACAACGTATGGGCATCTTTAAAAAAGGTTGGAAAATAGTGTCCAACCCTTATCACTTTCTGGAAAGTGGTATCTCCACCAAAATGACCACCGACATCATCAGAATGAAGTTTAGCCACCACTATTTCAGACTCCTCTTTTTCTAAACAACGCATAGAAACACCATCAAAGTTCTTTCAAAATAATATATCATTGATTAATTGGAAATATGCATATTTAATCCTAAGTGCTCTTTTGTTTTTGGGATCAATATTATGAGGAGAAGATCCATGCAGTAAATAAAATCCGATATTCTCATGCCATGAATTAGGCATAGTTTGTGCACAACTGATCTGGTTTTCATTATGATGATTTACAATTGATGTGTTTATTTGACTTTCTAGTTTCTCAACTGAATCAACCACTAATTTACACAGACCTTGACCTTTAGAAATTTGGGTAGGGGTTATTTCAAGATCATATTCCTGAAGTGATGTCATCCAATTTTCCCTTTTCTCACCCAACTCTTTTTGTACTAACAGATTTCTTACAATAGGGTAAGGGACAACAACTTTGGTTCTAGATGTCAACAAGTAAGACCTGAAGTGTTTCACTTTTTTAAAAACAACATATGCCTGCTGATCTACTACAGGGTAGTTAAGTTCTTATCCTTTAAAAGAACAGCTCATGAAGGAAATGGGTATTTCATTGCTTTCAACGTTTTTCTGTGTAAGCAATACAGTATAGGATCTGTTAGATGCAAAAGTGTATAGAGTGAAATCCTGAGAAAAATCAGAGCTCATCAAGGAAGGTGCTTCTATTATGGATTTTCTAATTGAATCAAAATCTTGAATTTCTTGTGGTCCCCACTTGTATAAAACATCCTTTTTAATTAGATTTTGTAGCAGTCTAACCATTTTAGAGAAACTCGGGACAAATCATCTGACAAAATTAATTTTACCCAAAAACAATTGCATGGATTTTTTGGAAGAATGGGGGGGGGGGAGTTTAGAAATGTATTAGGTTCTCTCGAGGTCAATAATCATTCCATATTTAGACACTATAAACCCAAGCAGTTTCCCTTGTTCTACTGCAACAACTGATTTTTTGGGATTGAGAGATATGTCGAACTTGTGGCATCGTTCTAAGACAACCCTAAGGTGAGACAAGTGATCTTTATTGTTTTTTGAAAAGACAGTGACATCATTAAGATAGACCATGATTGTCTGGTTGATGAGGCCATGGAAAGAAATATTCATTGCTCTCTCAAAAGTGGCACCGACATTTATCAGTCCAAAAGGAATTTTCCTGTAGGCGTAAGTGCCCCACGAGGTACAAAAGGTGGTTTTAAGATGGTCCAAAGGAGACATAAGGACATGGTTGTATCCCGAAAAACCATGTAATAAAGATACTCTTTCAGAACCAGATACTTGTTGTAGGATTTGTTCCATTGGTGGAACATGGTAGTTGTCTTTATCAAATGCTTGATTTAAATTTCGAAAATTGACACAAAGTCGAATTTCACCACTTTTCTTCCTTACAGGGACTAAGTTAGATACCCATTGAGTATGCATAACTAGAAAAATGATCTTTGAAGTTAGTAATTTATTCAGTTCCTTTTTCACGGTAGGTTCCAATTTAGGATGCATTTTCCTCAATTTTTGTTGGAAAGGTTGAGTCTAGGGTTTCATAGGGATTACATGCTGTATGATGTTTGGGTCAAAAGTTTTCAGGTCATCGTACATCAAAGAAAATACATCTTTAAATTCTTTAAATAATTTTATAAAAGAGGATCTTTCCTGTTCAGAACATCCCTTTCCTAGATTATTTTTTTGAGGATTCTCTTGTGTTCCTAAATTTAGGGTTTCATAGAGAAAAGAGGAACTGTTAGTTTTGCAATTGAATACCCCTCTAAACTTGCCATGTAGATCATAAAACTTATGTAATCTCACAACAGATTTGGGGATAGAATTTACCAGCTCGGATGATGATTATGGAGATCGAGGATCATATATTACCGTGAAATCTCAGAGATTCTCGTCGTGAGTGCCTTCATCAATAACTGCATCTTGGAAGGTATATTCCATATGTAGAAAGTTGATGATATGGTGATCATCATCAAATACTCTCCAATTTGTGATGTTGTCCGAAATCGTTGGCCTAAATAACAATTTGACTGAGAACGCGTGAGGAGAAAGACCTTCAGCGGGAAACAATTTAGAAGAAACATTGGCTAGTAAATCAACTTTTGAATTACTCATCCTAGGAATGGAATTTATATTAAATGCTAGAAATTTGTGCATTAAACCCCATACCTCGGTTTGGTAATTCTTCAGATGCGGTGACAAACAATGTATCGCGTTTCTTACCTGTTTGACTACTATTTCCAAATCACCAAATAATACCAAATTTTGCACATCCATGTCCAGTGCTTTCCTAAGTACATGTAGAAGTGATTCATACTCTATTGTGTTGTTAGTACATTCAAACTCTAATCGAAAATAAATTAATTTTTTATTACCTATAGGGTTGATGAGCACACAACCATCACCTGCCCCTTCTTGGGATTTGGAACCATCAAAATATAGGGACCATATTTATGCATCATTAGCAATATTTGGCGTATTTGGAGAAGCTGTTTCCTGAGTATATGATGTTACTTCAGATTGTTGTTATGGATCAATGATAGAGGAAATTTCATTCATGAAGTTACCAAAAAAGGTATTCATTCCTTGCGTTTCAATAGAATTTATGGTGGTAACGAAAGGATCATTTGGGTCATTCATATCTGTCACAATATGCTTAAGGCAACGTTCTCTATTTATTCTGATCTTGTTGGGCTGTCCATTTTCAAGAAGCCACAAATGAGACCAGTCTGTAGCAAAATAACCCTGTATATGTTCTGACCAATCTATGCTTAAAATCAAACCATAAAATTCAGGAATGTCGACAACAATAATATCAACTACTTGATGAACTTTGGGATTGGATGATAATCTAATCAACACATTTTAAAGTTCACTGATAACTTTAACATTAGTTTGATCTAACTCGATGATTTTTAAATAAGAAGGTTTCACTTCAACATTAATTTTCTAGCATACAGACAAAGGCATAACATTTGATGATGCACCCGAGTCAACCATACAATTATGACCATTTCTATTAAAAATTTCAAAAGTTAATAAAAAATGAGGCACATTGTTTCGTGCGGAAACAACAAAATTCTGCTAATTTTTTATTGTTGTCCCTGAAGCAGTTTTATCTAAGTTTCCTACAGTTTTTTTCTGACAAGTCCCTTTTATCTTGATTTCTAGATGTCTTTTTACTTTGGACATTTTTAGCTGTGTTTAAGTCAATTTCTGCTGATTTTTTGCTGCTAACATCATTCTTTTTACTGTTTTCAACAATTCCTTGGAGCATTTTCTGCAGAATAAGAGTAAATTTCAGCAACTCAAAAACATAAATATTTTCCCTTAATTTTTCAAATCTTCAATTCAATCATACTCTAAAACTGGGGCATCCAGATTTTGTCTTGTTTCAGTTTGCTTTGGTTGTTTGGGAACCACATTTTTACTTGTTTCGGGTGGAGACTTGTTTTGCGTTTTACTTCTAGTGTTGTAGGGGTGAACAGTTTCAAAATTTTCTTAAAAAATACTGTCCGACAAGTTCCTGAAAATGGGAGGAGATGATTCTTCCTCTTCTAGTACCTCTTCCTCAACTATATCATCAGAATTTTGTTGGGCCCTAACAACTCCCCCTAAATGTTTACAAAATTTGAAGGGCCCCCATTAGAATCTTGATAATTATAATGAGCTATAAAATCAACCTTTTCAAATAGTTCCATACCTTGTCCTTCTTTGAGACAAACTTAATACATTCACTATAGTATGAGACATTCATTACAAGAGTATATGTCAAAATTTAGAAACAAGCATAGAAATCTCAATTTAAACAAAAACGTTAATTTTTATCAACTGTTTACTTTCGTTTAAATTATGATTATGTGTTCATTCTTTTTATCATTAGCAAGTTTGACTATTTTGAACAATGGGTTCAATACTTCATCAAATAATATTTTGGTTGGTTTCTCATTTTCACAAAATCATTTGGTGGGATTGATTAATTAAATTATTTTTTCATTTTGCATCTCATTTCAAAATAATAATAATAATAATAATAAAAGAATTGTTTATCATTTGTTTGATTTTTGTGAAAACCCAAAGTTAATGTTTTTCTCCTTTGCATCAACTTGAAGCTTCTAGAATTTTAAGATCATATTTGAAAGGAAAATATAAACAATGATTGTTTAGAACTTATAGTTAGTTTAAATTCATTTTAATTTTATTGTACTAGATTTTGTTTTATTCACAATTTTTAGGTTATTAATTTAGGTTTCTTTTTGTTTCACATATTTCTATTATCAGTTATTTGGTATAGATCTAATCATGGCTTGATTTTATTATCTAAATACGTTCAAGATGATTGATTCAAAAATAATATTGGATTGCTGCAAATAAATTTATGAGCAACAATAGATAAAATTTGGAAATGAGTCAAGAATAGACAAATGATTTGCGGTACTGATTACAGCCAAACCGTGAGGAATTTAAAGAAATGGTTGAAAAAACATCTCCAAAATGGACCCATTTATAGTTTTCACGGGAATTTTCCCAAAAAAATGGATGATTTGAAAGATATTTGTGTCTCTTTACGAGGAAAATTTCAGGTGGCAGAAATTATTAGTGATGCCCAAACTCTTCATTCATTGTATAAATACATGAGAAAGTTTGGAGCCAAAGGATCCAAGAATTGGAGAGGAGTATTTTGATCCTTTCTCTTTTGTACAGTATTTTTTTTGTAAACTTTTTTTCTTTTCAAATGGAGTAATAGATGGTTGGAATCTTTGGGACAATGGACAAGTATTTTCAAAGAAGAATATGGAATTCCAGGTTGCTTAATGGATTTTTTCCTGTGAGTAAAATTGTTTTGTTTTCACTATAATATCTTCATATTCTTTGAATAATTGATTATGCATTGATTTAAATTAGTTTTAGTCTGTTTTATCGATACATGGTTAATTGCTATCATTTATATATTATTTTTTTCAATATTTAAGAGTCTATTATCCCAAAAGTTCTTCCAGGACCATATGATGAACATATTTTGTTTGAAACTATACGAGAAAACACTTTACTCTTTGGATTTTGTCCCGTGTAGACTTTGCAGTGTTTTTTCATTGTCTTCTCATGTAATTTATTGATGTGAAATCTTATCTGCATCGAATTAGATTTAGTCAGTTCTGCACATAATATTTTATATCATGCTTTTCTTTATGTTGTTCATTATCTTTTGGTTCAGTTTATATCTGTGACTGATCATCTATTCAAGTATTTTACGTTTACATTTGATGCTAGATAGCTGGTAACACCATTCATGAGAATTGAAATTTCTTTCATTTTCAGTTATTGGACATTTCAAGGTCACAAGATATATAATTATTTGTCTTTCTATCGTTATAAACTCACTCCAGAATATGAAACACTTCCTTGAATTTCTTCAGGAAGTATTATTCTTGTTTTTTCATAGGTTTACACTTGACACAGGTTAAGAGGAGCTCATACAAATAAAGAGATGAATTTATTTTAGTACTACTGATCATCGAGAGGTTAGTAGGTGCATTGCTTTCTTTTATTCAGATTTATTTATATATGAATGAGATGATGATTGCATTAATTAGCTTTGAATGTTTCTGTGTCATTGTTTCCATTGTATTTGCTTAGAATTTATTAGTTTAAAATCTTTATACATTAAAAGAACAAAAATATTTTTGTTCTTACTTTATCTTATTTTAAAACATTATTATGAACATTCATTTTCGCAAGATTTCAAGTAAACCTTATAAACTATATATAGATTGTTTATAATCATTTGTATATTCACGTTTCTTTTTAATAAACATTAGTAAGTAATATATGTATTTTTTAGAATCATAGCTTTAGATTCATTTATTTCTTTTATTTTTTTTAGGACTTTAGTTGGCTAACAGATCCATTAAACCCATTGGGTTAGATCATACCAAACGGCTTGGGTTAATTAGACAACCTCGGTCTAGATCTAACCTTCCAGTTGACGGTGTGTCATTTATGCCTGTCAACAAATGACTCTAGAAGGAGGGCTAAGTAAATTTAATGATTAAATGTTTCACTCCTTATCCTTTCATAATTCCATATTAATAAATTATTCTTCCGTGTCATCTTGAAATTCACTATAAGACAGACCATACTGACAAGATGGCCTTACAAGATTCTTTGTTTTGATTGTATTTAATTCCCCATGGCTCCCCAAATCACTGTGTTGGAACATGATTTCCACTTCTCATTACCTGATATTCCCAATGAGACAATATCTCACTTGTCCAAACTCACCTTTGATGGTGGGGGGGATGTATCTGCAAAAGACCATCTTAACAAGTTTTGGTGTAAATGCATCAAGCATGATATTTTTGATTTAAAGGTTTTATGCAGATTGTTCGCTTTTACTTTCAAGGGTTGAATTAAACATTAGTTTGAGTCTTTTCCAACATATCACATTTTTTATTGGTTTCAATTTGTAGAGGAAATTTTAGATGCTTTTGAAAACTATGATTACAATCAATTATGTGAAGAATTTTAGACTTTACTAATCAATGAAAATTCATCTCCAGAAGACTTTTCAACAAGAATCCATCATGTTCTCTATAAATTTAATCTTGATGACATGTCATTTGTACTAAATCTCCTCTATGATGCTTGCATCCCTTTAATCCAGTCATATTCAATCACGAATGATGAATCAATAACAAATCCTATCATTTAATTGTGAGAAGAATTTTGTTTGCAGGATGAGAAGAATCCATCTGAAAATTTTGAACAAGCAAGGGAGGTAGAATATATTGAAAAGGTTCTTATTGACAATCAAATTGGTTTTTCCTTTGAAGCATTGTATATTCAGTCCTGGACCATTGTGGAAGAAGATTTGATGTTGGCTCAAGGTGAATGTCCATATTCTTCTAACTACGGCTCTAATCAGTACTTAAATTCAGTTATTGAAGAACACTTAGGTGATGAAAATGATCTTAAGCATTCTAACATTCCTATGAAGCTGATTAGAGATGTAAATCTTCAATTTGAAGAAGAAACCTTAAACCTTCATCCACAAATCATACCTTATCCACAGGAAAGATTAGATGTTTGTCATGAAAGTTTTGAATTATCAATCATACAAGAGGCAAATTTAGATGATCATATTATATTGAAGAATTTATCACCAAAACAAAGTGAAAGTTTTAAGGAAAGTAACGAGGAATGTCTTGAGAATACCATTGTTAAAAATCATAGCTCAAGAGATTCTTTTTATGTGCTCATTTATGATTCCTTTTACTCTTTATATCCCAATCTCTTCTTAGATTCTGGTGGACTTGATACTTTACCCACAATATCTTACTCTTTTCCATCACAATCAAATCTTTTCGATATGCCAAAATTTGGTGAAATTAATTCCAAACATAACATTTATGAAGTCGGATTTGATGCTCTTTCACTTTCATCACTCGCATGGAAAAATGACATGTTGCAAGATGATTTTACACAATTTATTGTTGAAAAAGAGAATGCACTCATTCTTATGGAGATCAAATATTCTACATTGCATATTTGTTCTTTGATTAGTTCGAATTTTAATGTTTATGCTTTACATTTTGAAACAATCAATCTCATCAAAGGAAGCATTCAAACCAATAATCTAATTGATGTCATGAATCCTCTTATTATGTGTTCCCCATTGATATATCCATTTCATCAAAGTTATAGTTTGCATCCTAATTTTTATGACATGATCTTAGAATGGATTGAAGATCATATCTAAAAAATCTTCATAATAAAGATAAAGTTGTGCTTGCTTTGTTTCTACCTAAATATCTAAGAAGCAAGCATGGCATGATTTTTTTAGATCCTCCATGTGAATAAATTGATTAACACTTCGATAATTGTCAGGAGGATGTGACACTTCGGCCTTGGCTGATGGTTATGTCAGGTCCCCATAATATTGACAAGTTTTCCAAACTTACTTACACTCTTCCATGCCATTATGACCCATATCATGACAAGATTGCAGAATGGTTGGAGGATTCATACATCAAGAAGTTTCAAAAGAATGGTAAGGTTGTTCTTTTTTTGTTTTTAAAAGAATATATAGGAGGTAAGCATGAGATATTTCTTTTGTGTCTACAAATACTACATTCTTTTATTCCGATTTTCAAATTTCTAAGCCTTGCAGGATTGAACATGCTCTTGTTGTTGCACTGGAAATACGATTTTATTTAACGTTTTGATCTATTTAGTAGTTAGAGTAGGTTTAGGAGTAGTTTTCCTTTAGTTTTATTTCTCAATGTTTCTTTTTTAAAGAATGAAGCTATGAACACAAGTGGGTACACCAAGAGAACCATAATATGAAAGTTGTCAGGGAAGTCCACTTTAATCCTTTTCTCTTTGGTTTTTCGTTGAATATTTATTTTCAAAAAAGCATTATCATCATGGAAATTTTAAAATGGAAAGTAAAGAGATAAGTATATTTGAACTATCAATTCACCCGAATTCAACCCTAACCCAAGGTGCCACGAGTAGGACTGTACACATCTTAATAAGGATTTTTCTATTTTCTTTTAGTCTCTTTTATTTTTAATAATAATTCTTGGTCAAAGTAACATCTCATGCATCACTATCTTAATAAAAGAACTTGCTCACACATGATATTTTATATGATTTAGTTCTTCCTTTATTTTACAGTGATATGCTAGTAGATCCCAAAGCTTGGGTTTGTCTTTGACCAATTTTTTTTTTGAAAGTGTTCTTTTGCTATTTTGAATTTTTTTTTATGCACTTCCGATTTTGAATTCCATTAATAAAATCTGATTTGGTTTGTTGTGTTTTTTTTTTCTTTCTTTGATTGATTTGACTAAATTTTCTTCTTGTCTATCTTTTTGAACCATTATATTGTTGAGTCAAGATAAATCATCGGAATGAAGCATTCATTTAAAGACTTGTTTTTTTCAAGAAATTTGAAATATTTCAAAAAGATCCTGATATTAAGATATAACTCACACAATTGATTTTTAATTCAATTGTCACTTTCCTTTTGTCCTCGAATTGTCTTTGCCTGAGTATTATACCAGAGATATGGTTTAAATATTTGAGAATTATGATGATCTTTAAACTTTTTACGCTGACCATATTCTTAAGGATTCACTTTTAATTTCTTCCCCATTCTCTAGATGATTTCGTAAATGAAATCTAAAATCTCTAAACCATGATAAAACTTCCAGTTTTGAAAGAAAATAAATAACATGATGAACTATTCACATGTATTGCAATTAACCTCCAATATCACCCCGCTTTCTTTGTCATCAATAAATCTATAACTGTATTATTATTTAAAAGTGGCATAAGAGGGTTGGAAGCACTTAAGTGTGGGAAGTGTGTGTAAACCCGTTGGGGTACTGAACAGGCTTGCTGGCAGCGGGTAAATGCACACATGATACCAAGACAACTTCATTGGGGTACTGAACAGGCCTGCTGGTAGCGAAGCAATGTTGGGTCAAGAGGTAGTAGGTATATGATTTTAAGTTAAATTTTATGGAAGTATACATCATGTGGATAGGCAACTATTGAATGGGATTAAAGTACTTGAGTGGGTTAAATGACATCCCTGCTGAGGTTATGGACTCCTGCTGGTAGTAGTGGCTCTGTCAACGGTATTGAAGTTCTTTTATAAACATCATGAATCTTTGATTAAGACATTATTTCAAGTTATAATCCCCTGCAAAGCAAATTCTATTGTATGGTTACAACATTGAGCTTATCCTAATACTATATGGTCTCAAAGTGAATTTATTTCAGGGAGCTTAAATCCTTTTTCAAGTCTTATTCTTTTCTTCTTGAGATGAAAGCTTACCAGATCAGAGATAACTACTTCACCCAGTAAGTCGTCGTTTGTTGGGCCCCAACAACTCTCCCTAAATGTTTACAAAATTTAAAGGGCCCCCATTAGAATATTGATAATTATAATGAGCTACAGAATCAACCTTTTCAAATAGTTCCATACCTTGGCTTGCTTTGAGACAAACTTAAGACATTCACTATAGTATGAGACATTCATTACAAGAGTATATGTCAAAATTTAGAAATGAGTATAGAAATCTCAATTTAAACAAAAATGTTAATTTTTATCATCTGTTTACTTTCGTTTAAATTATGATTATGTGTTCATTCTTTTGCTCATTAGCAAGTTTGAATATTTTGAATAATGGGTTCAATACTTCATCAAATAATATCTTAGTTGGTTTCTCTTTTTCACAAAATCATTTGGTCGGATTAATTAATTAAATTCTTTTTTCATTTTGCATCTCATTTCAAAATAAAAATAATAATAAAAAAAGAATTGTTTATCATTTGTTTAATTTTGTGAAAACCCAAAATTAATATTTTTCTCCTCTGCATCAACTTGAAGATTCTAAAATTTTAAAATCATATTTGAAAGGAAAATATAAACAATGTTTGTTTACAACTTATAGTTAGTTTAAATTCATTTTAATTTTATTGTTTTAGATTTTGTTTTATTCACAATTTTTAGGTTATTAATTAAGGTTTATTTTTGTTTCACACGTTTCTATTATCAGTTATTTGGTATAGATATGATCATGACTTGATTTTATTATCTAAATACGTTCAATATGATTGATCCAAAAATAATATTGGATTACTGCAAATAAATTTATGAGCAACAAAAGATAAAATTTGGAAATGCGCCAAGAACATATAGACTATTTTTCAAGACTGATTGTAGCCAAACCGTGAGGAATGTGAAGAAACAATTGAAATCCCATTTCCAAAATGGACCAAGTTAGCTTACTTGCGAGAATTTTCCCAAACAAAGGCAAGATTTGAAAGATATTTGTGTCTCTTTACGAGGAAAATTTCAGGTGGCAGAAATTATTAGTGATGCCCAGACTCTTCATTCATTGTATAAATACATGAGAAAGTTTGGAGCCAAAGGATCCAAGAATTGGAGAGGAGTATTTTGATCCTTTTTCTTTTGTACAATATTTTTTTTGTAAACTTTTTTTCTTTTCAAATGGAGTAACAGATGGTTGGAATCTTTGGGACAATGGACAAGTATTTTCAAAGAAGAATATGGAATTCCAGGTTTCTTAATGGATTTTTTCCTGTGAGTAATTTTTTTTTGTTTTCACTATAATATCTTCATATTCTTTGAATAATTGATTATGCATTGATTTAAATTAGTTTTAGTCTGTTTTATCGATACATGGTTAATTGCTATCATTTATATATTATTTTTTTCAATCTTTAAGAGTCTATTATCCCAAAAGTTCTTCCAGGACCATATGATGAACATATTTTGTTTGAAACTATATGAGAAAACAATTTACTCTTTGGATTTTGTCTCGTGTAGACTTTGCAGTGTTTTTTCATTGTCTTCTCATGTAATTTCTTGATGTGAAATCTTATCTACGTCGAATTAGATTTAGTCAATTCTGCACATAATATTTTATATCATGCTTTTCTTTATGTTGTTCATTATCTTTTGGTTTATTTTATATCTGTGACTGGTCATCTATTCAATTATTTTGAGTTTACATATGATGCTAGATTGTTGGTAACACCATTCTTGAGAATTGGAATTTCTTTCATTTTCAGTTATTGGACATTTCAAGGTCACAAGATATATAATTATTTTCTATTCTGTCGTTATAAACGCGCTCCAGAATATGAAACACTTCCGTGAATTTATTGAGGAAGTATTATTCTTGTTTTTGTCATAGGTTTACACTTGACATAGGTTAAGAGGAGCTCATACAAATACAAAGAGATGAATTTAGCTTAGTACTGTCGATGAGTGAGAGGTTAGTAGGTGCATTGCTTTCTTTTATTCAGATTTGTTTATATATGAATGAGACGATGATTGCATTAATTAGCTTTGACTGTTTCCATGTCATTGTTTCCATTGTATTTGCTTAGTATTTATTAGTTTAAAATATTTAAACATTAAAATAAAAAAAATATTTTTGTCCTTACTTTATCTTATTTTGAAACATTATTATGAACATTCATTTTCGCAATATTTTGAGTAAACCTTGTAAACTGTATATAGATTGTTTATAATAATTTGTATATTCACGTTTCTTTTTAATAAACATTAGTAAGTAATATATCATTTGTTAGAATCATAGATTTAGATTATTTTATTTCTTTTACTGTTTTTAGGACTTTAGTTGGCTAACGAAGCCATTAAACCCGTCGGGTCAGATCATACAAAATGACTTGCGTTAACTAGACAACGTCGGTCCGAACCTAACCTTACAGTTGACAGTGTGTCATTTATGCCTGTTAAATTTTTTTCAGGAGGAACAAAAACAAAATTGTCATGTGCTTCCAATATCGTTTGGAAAGCATACTGTAAAACTTCAAAATTTAGACCTTCTGTGGCTGAGTTTGGCCAGTTTGGAGGGAAAGGTTTTCTAAAAGGAGGTTTGAAACTTCCTTTAATTGTAGATGCCTCCTTGAAAAATATTTTCAATTCAATGACCTAATTGGACAGTTTCTAGAAAGCTTTCTACAAGCTCTCCAAGTCTAATGTTTCTTGTTGATTTTTAGGTTGAGGAGGCCTAGTGAGAATTTTAATTTTCTTCTTAGAAGCTGAAAATCTTTCAGCCTCATTACTTATATTATCTTTCAAACTCAATATGTCTTTCTCAATCTGACTTGCCTCCTCAAAGGCTTCTAACAACGTATTCTTTTTGGACCTTTTAACTGATATGGCTATGTTGTTATGAAGGGCCTTCGTATAATATGCAACAATTAAACTTTCCGCAGGCATCAAATCTAAAGGGATTTTGTTTTTTAGTGTTAGTAATATCTGGTTAAAGTATTTCACTTTTTCTTTAGGTTTCATATTTAAACTATAGAGTTCCATCACCAAGACTTCTAGATATTTATCATCTCCAAATTTTTCAAGAAACAAGTTTCAAACTTGTCCCAAGAGATGATGGTCTGAGGTTGTTGGGAAAAATACCAGGTTGAGGCATTTCCCTCAAAAGAATAAGGAAATAATATGCACACAACATCTTTATGTTCAACACTCTAGAGTCTAATGGCTAGCATAAATTTCTTGATGTGATCCTTAGCTAATTTCTTCGAATCTAGATCAAATTTGGGCAGCCATTTCTCTGGATTCTTAGAAAATGGGTGTTGGGGTCCAGGCACAACCACGAATTCTTGATAGAGCCAAGTTCTGGAAAGATTATTTTGGTTTTCCATGGGATTTGGTGGAGTCAAAGGCTGAGATGGTTGAAAATAAGAACTACCTTCATTTGAGGACTCACCTCCCGAAGAAGATGGAGAAGAATCAGGCAGGGATGGTGGGATAGTGGATCCACCAACACCAAGGATAAGTGCTTCATCTAGATTGGTAATATTACCACCTAAAGGGTTTTCGGGAAGAGCAGTGCTTTGAAGTTATTCTTGAAGATTTGTGAAATCAAGGGGTTGGTTGATTTGTCTACCAAGTTGTCTAATACGGGATAAGGCACTTTGAGTTCTTATGAGTGGTTGGTGGACAATTTCTTGAACGTCAATCCCTTGAGGAATTGGAGTCACTAGTTCGACGAGAATATTGGGGGTATCGTTTGAGTTAGTAGTTGTTTCAAGTGTAACGTTTGTGTCTGAGCGAATACGCGTTACGAGAGGAGTAAAAGTGTGTGGGGGAATCTTATGACCTCCACGTGCCATCAATTAATTCTAGGCCCTCCTTCTAGCGCCATTTTTTGACGGACGTAAATGACACATTGTCATCTGGAAGGTCAGATCTAGACTGGGGTTTTCTAATTAACCCAAGCTGTTTGGAATGAAATGACCCAACGGGTTTAATGGATCTGTTAGCCAACTAAGGTCCTAAAAATAATAAAATAAATAAACTAATCTAAAGCTATGATTATAACAATCTCTATACTAATTACTAGTGTTCAAATAGAAACATTAATATATACAAATGATTATAAACAATCTATATACAACTTGCAAGGTTTAGATTGAAATATTGTGAAATGAATGTTCATAATAGTGTTTCTAACTAAGATAAAGAAATAACATAAATATTTTTGCTTTTTTGATGTTTAAAGGTTTTAAACATATAAATAATAACTACAAACAATTGAAACAACGACACATAAACAGTCAGAACTAATTGATGCAATCATTGTTTCATTAATGAATAATTTAATTAAATAACACATAGACTAACCTATAGTTGATCAACGAAACTAAGCTTATATTTCTATGTTGTTTGAGCTCCAACCTGTCCTGCTTTTAAGGTAAACCTATAACAGAACAATACTAGTACTTCCAGAATAAATTCAAAGAAGTGTTTGATATTTGGAGTAAATTAATAACAATAGAAAGACAACTAATTAAAATACTGTGATCTTAAGATGATCAATACTTAAGAACGACAGAAAACTCAATTCTAAGTACTGATATTATCCATCATATAACATTAGAAGTAAATTCAATAATAATAAAATGATAAATTGATCACACATACAAAATGGAATGACAAATTATGGACAACATCTAAATATTTAACAATATGAAACACCATATGATGACAAGGCTAAAGCTAAATAAACAATAATAATATCTCATAATACAGAGGTAATAGAAGAACACAATGGAATAGGCATCACATAGGTCTAAAGCCAACAATGAATTTCTTTTCCGTATCCATTTCCAAAATCACATGTCCATACTGTATTCCAACAAAAGTTCCTTACTACTAAACAAAAACCACTATTTAAACTTGTCTTGGATTAACAACCTCTTATCATGCAAGATAGAGGGTAATCCCAGAAAAATATATTTCTTTACAAAAATAGTACAAAAAAGAAACACTCCTGTAGGAGTTTGTTTATCAAAATTAATTACATAATGACATAGTTTTATCAACAAAAAGAGAAACTACTAAACTATGATGTGTATGATCCATGATTACTTCTCCTTGTGAATATCATCATAGCTGTTATTTTCCTAAAAATGACAAAACAAAATTGAATTTTAGAAAACAATACAAACTAACATTTAGAAATAGACGCCTGCACGGGTGTAGATAGATTGGCAAGTGCTGTGTAAATGGAAGGAAATTTGTAAAGAGGTCTCATGTTCGATTCTCACTCGGATTTGCTCGTGCACCATTCTTGCAGGCTGGATGGTTGCACCTGGGGTTAAAGTGGTAGCCGACGGGTATCGACCCCATGTCACGCGAGTACGAGAACTGTCCGTTGCCGATTCCCCCAATACAAAAGAAACATTTAGAAATAGACTAGCTAAAAAATCGTGCGATTATGTAGCTAGTCTTATATTAACAAAGAAAATCAAAATAAATCTATCTATTTGACTTTTACAACAGAATCAAATAAAAAAAAATCAAAACCATTTTTACCGCTTTAGAGATTAGACAATGAAGGGTCTGATAATTCTGAGTTAATGATATCATTGAAATTTGTTGCGTTCTTGATAATCACACTACTGACTCATTTGGGCCTTTTACTTGCCCGATCTATGCATGCCTTCAACTCTTTATTTTCCCTTTCAAGAAAGCAATTTCGAGCTGCCAAATGTTTTAACTGTGCCTGTAGATATGGCATGTCTCTGTAGTATTGTTCTACCTAGTCAAGAAAATTCTCGCAGTGTACAGGTGCTATAGTAGGAAGAGGTTGAGTGTACTCTACAATGGGTGCTTTGGTCTTTTCTATAGCTTGCTTAAAATCATGGCTTATGCCAACAAAGCCTTCTTGATTTTTTAAGAACATAGGTAGTTGTTATCCACAATTTTGGTCTTCATGATGATGAAAAAATCAATCTCTTCACTAGAACATTTTCCTGAGAAAAGTTACCTTTGTCTGCTTCCAGAAATCATATTTTTAAGGGAGGTTCGCGGGCTACTTATATATTTGCCTGTGAGAATGCATGATTCTTGCAGGCTGCATTAAGATGGGGTGCGATGGGTTCGCACTGTACCTAACTGTCAGGGTGCGAACATCTTCTAAAAGAAGGAAAAAGATGAAGTTCTCGAGCCTTCTAGAAGGGAATCTTCTAGAAGGATGAGTTGACATTCAAATGGTTATCTAAGTACCGGTTTTCCTGATATCTTGGGATTATTCCTATCCAAGTAACAAATCTATTCTCTCCTATATATTGAAGAGAATGCTCATGGAAAAGGTTAGAAGCAAACTAGCAATGGATTAATTAGAGAATTAGTGGAAGATTGTGTGAAGGACTGATGCTACAACAACTAGAGACACCAGCAAGGTTATCAAAAGTGGTTGATTTTCTTCATGCATGAGCAAGTGTGTGTGTCAGGGCTAGGAGCCATCGAAAGGCGATTTGTAGCATCAAGGCTTAGGTTGTAAGTTTCACTTTCAATCAATATAATACAGTAATATGTCCCTTTCCCATAAAGCTGATGTCACTTTATTACATAACTCCTTGATCATATGTATGGATTAACTGTTGACTATATTGAATTGTCTTCACTTCGAGTTGACATTCGAATGGTTATCGAAGTACTGGTTTTCCTGATATCTTGGGATTATTCCTATCCAAGTAACTAATCTATTCTCTCCTATATATTGAAAAGAATGCTCATGGAAAAGGTTAGAAGAAAACTAGCAATGGATTAATTGGAGAATTAGTGGAAGATTGTGTGAAGGACTGACGCTACAGCAGCTAGAGAAACCAGCAAGGTTATCAAAAGTGGTTGATTTTCTTCATGCATGAGCAAGTGTGTGTGTCAGGGCTAGGAGCCATCGAAAGGAGACTTGCAACATCAAGGCTCAGGTTGTAAGTTTCACTTTCAATCAATATAATACAGTAATATGTCCCTTTCCCATAAAGATGATGTCACTTTATTACATAACTCCTTGATCATATGTATGGATTAACTGTTGACTATATTGAATTAACTGTTAACTCCTTCTTTTAACTGTTTGATTTGTTGTGGTCTGGACGATATAAGAGCATTGGAGCGAAGCTTAGAAAAATAGAGACCAAGGAAGCGATCAAAAGGTATGTATATGATTCTTGGCTCCTAGTTCATCCAACAGTTAAAATCTAGGGAAAGTGTATTATTCTGTCCTGTTTTGTTCTAGATCCAAGTGGATCTAGGGAGATCGGTTTGTGTCTGCACTCACGGATTTATCCTGAAACAGTAGTTCAGAAACAAAATTGCATTATATAGATTCACTACCGGTTTCATTTCCGAGACATTGGTTATCCACATCTTCTCGGGAAAGGAGTTTATTAATCTCATCATCGGTCAAGTGATCATCGACCTCAATCAATGAGATCGAGATTAGATGATCTTGTTGTCGATTTCTCAGACTCCTAGATATTAACCTGCCTGGTCTCTTGTTTACAAAACTCAAATATAAGTTACCCTGTTTCTTATCTTTGTGATTTTTATTAACAGTTGTTTTGTCAATAAAACCCTAATTTAGCTCAACAGTAGGACTAGGAGAAACCCTCTCCTTTAATACATCTATTACCTCCTCTAATTATTTTCTGGGAACAAAATTATATCGTGGTTTTTTTCCCAAAGGGTTTTGCATGACAATGGAGTTTGGTTCAGTGATCGCATGGTCTCCATGTGGATCAACACCTTGAATTTCGGTGGTAGGGTTATAGGGACTAGGGTTCATATTTAAATGAAGAGGCAGTTCAAATTTGTTCTTGGGTAGGGTGAAGTTATTCCTAGATAGGAAATCTTCCCAGGTATCCCCAGTTTGAGCTAAATGTGACAACAAAAGAATCTGAATAAGACCATGGTGGAAAAGGCTAGACATAGGGTTTAAACTCTATTTCTGATAATGCTTAGACATTTTATACAAGCTCATCAACAGATAGAATGACATATTTATCTTGAACCCTAGAAAAATCATCAACAGGCGGATGTGATACAAAAACACTAAGCCATACCTACCCTCACAAGTTATGAATTGTTTAAGAATTAGAAGCAGGCCATGCCATAGGGGTTTTAAGAGAGTAACATGTGTACCTTTAGGGAAGCATGTCCATTTCCTAGATACCATGAATAGACTCCAAGGAACACCTTCTAGCTTGGTGTTTTTAAACCATTTTTTTCCCTCCTATGAAAGTCCTGTAGTTCGTGCTATAGAATCCTCGATTACTTCGAGTTGCAGATCCCCAATTTTGGATTTAGAGACATTAAACAATTGAGCAAAAGCCTATGCAACTTCCAGGTCATAACACTCAAACTTTCAGATGAAAATGTCCCAACCATGTGCCTGTAAATCACTTATGGAATCGTCCTGGGAGAGAAGGGATTGAGAGCCAATAGGTTCAATTCTGACTATGGGAGCCATGGGTGTTATCACATAGACATAGTAAAGGAAATGAGAGGGAGGTTTCGTTTTCCAATGCACAAGTAATAGAGAGAGGTCTGTAAAATCGGAGGAAGCCTGATACCTACGGACTTGGGGAGCTATCATTCATGCTTACAAACATGAAATTAAACAAAAAAAATGAGAGAAAAAATGAAACACTCTTATACTTAGGTAGGCCAATGAATCTCCTCAAAACCAAAAGACATAAAGGTTTAAAATTATAAGGAGGAGGTAGCTACAATTTTTTTTTATCCCTTGATGATGATTGTTTATTATGATAAAATTTGACAGAATTGTTGGCTGCCAACAAACTTTGAGTTGATTCCCAATCTCGGGGACAAACTTGTTCATCTTTCCAAATGTGTTTCAGTCGTCGGTCATGCCATCAATGCAATATGTGGTTGCATTTGAGGTATTCGATCCAGAAAGAATGAAACCAAGAAGGAACCATAGACAAATTGTTTTTGTTTCCCAATCCTATACTTCATGATTTGATCCTTCACGTTCTGAAGGAATCCTACACTCTATTTGAATAATCTCAGCTCCACACATTGTAGAGAATAAGACATTTTGGATTTTCAATCCAAGTGTGCACTCATGGTACCTGCCAGGTTGGTTATGGAAAATAAAATAGATCGTAGTGTCAAATCTATGACATCCTTCATCATGATTCTTCCCCCGACTAATTGTGACCCTGAAATATAATGGTCATCCACATACACCTCGACAGGCTAAGGAGTTTCCTATTGCCTAGAAAAAAGGATAAGAGCCCCTCTTCTTGAGAATTCGGTCAAAAAGTACACATCATCGAGCTCAAATTTGAGCAATTGTGGTCCAATACAGAATGCATGTTTGGCGTCAACCCAGAGTCCAATTAGATACTCAAGTAATAAAACTTCTTTTTTCATCTTTTGTAATTTGAAATACTTGAGGAGGCCACAATTCCTCAAAGCGGCCCTTGTTTGAGGGTTTTGCAATGCGTCTATATCGTTGAGCTCATGTTCACAATCTTTCCATTCGATCATGGTTTTAATATGTGTATACTGCAAAAAGATACATTTAAAATCCTTTAATCATTATCTCATAGAAATAAATTGGGTATTTTTAGCATAAAAAGAAACAAATTATTATTATTTTTTTTTTTTTTTCTGTTCTACGTCGACGCTTCCCTAAGTTTATCCACAGTGTGCTAGAACTCCCCTGACACATGCACTAGTGCACCTAAAACATGATTGACTCTCCCCTCACCGCTCTAAGGTAGCATTGATCTAGTTCAGCGCCTAAGGCCTCCCAGGGAGCCCAGGACAACCTAAAAACTACCTAAAATGCAATTCTAAACCATGATAAATGACTAGAATGGGTCAGTGACTTACCTAGTCCATAAAGATGTGAAAATGGTCAACCACAACTTTGGTGCCAACAACTTGAAAATCTCTCTCTGAGGTTGAAAATACCAATGCTAGAAGAAATTGGTGAAAATGAAATGGTAAATAAGATTTCTAACCCTATTTCACTATTATAGGGTTCATTTTTTCTAATATAATGTTTCTTTTGGGTTTTTTTAAATCTTTTTAGAGAGTCACTAATAACTTGGATGCATATTTGTCTTTACTTGTAGGTCTCGAAGTAATATATTTTTCATTAAAACCTTGTAACACTGATGAGCACGGCCTTTGGTATTTCTCACACTCGAAAAAACCTGAGAATGTAACTGAGTAGACTTTTATCTCTTTTTCGGACTCGTGAAGGTTACGTGAAAAAGGAAACCCCTAGAGTTTTCTTTAAGCTCTTTGTAGACTCTCTAAACATGAAAATATTGTTGATTGATCTTGCTTCCTTTAACACTCGTTGAAAAGGAAATACATGAATCTAGAAAATGAATGGAATAGTGGTTGTAATGCTACCTGTAATTATGTGTTGAAAGAGCCCTAATAATTATAATAATTTTTTATTAAGGGCTAAGACCCTGATGGAAAATTCCTTGTGGTTAAAGGAATTTGAGTAAGGAGTGATAGAACCTTGGGCAATAATAAATTTCTCCTTTAATAAAGGACTAAACCTTGTATGTATAATTCCTCAAGTTCAGAGAACTGACGGGAAAATTTGTAAGGTCAGTTTACTTGCCTTATAATGAATGAAAAATACTACTGGAATAATCTAGTTAAGAAGAGGAAAAATGAGTCATTTGGACTATTCCTAGCACTTATAAAGAAGGTAAAGTGACATGGATATCTCAACCAGTTTATGAACTAATGATTGGACTAAAGGAAATTCATATTCCCACTGACTGAGTGTTCGTTCCTTCATGAAAATGCAAGATGAGGATATGATGGAAAGCATATGGCAAAGAATTGGGTATGCATATAGAATTATTATAGTCTATTATTTTGGAAATAAACTATGGTGATGTCATATATCTTGTGATTAGTAATGATTTGATTATAGTAGTTTAAATAAAATATAGATGATATTAAAGGATTTTGATTTCCATATGAAGATAAGGTTGTAATGTTGAAGGAAAGACTGATATAAAGTATGATAAAGGAAGTGTTGGAGTGTTATGAGGTAACCAAGTGGTCATATTGGTATCCAGAGGTGGATGACAACTATAGTTATGGTTGGGTATGTTCATGTAACAATCAGAGGGAATATAGGAAATGAATTCCTTGATAAATACCTGTTAACCCAAAAGGTGAATTGAGTCATGAATAGATTTAGGGTTGGAAGTTTTATTACCTTAAGTAATGATGAAGTTTCCCAGTTGGTATCCTTGAATGGGAAAGTTGTTGTGACCATAAACAAGAGTAATTTCTTGCTACCTGTTGACATATGTGAGGGTTGTATGAGTATAATTATGAGCATGACCATGAGATTGGTCATGAAAATGACTGTAAGCCCTCACTAAAGGTTGGTATTAATACCAAGTGAATAAAAATGTATAGGTGTATGATTAAAGAACAAAGTACATATAAACAATAGATAGATATATATTGACCAACATGGTATGACTTCTTGAGTAAGTGGGAAGTAGGGCAAGGGAGGTATACTTGCCTGTATTGGAAATTTCCATGGATGTATGGCTGACCCCATAAGGGAGGGTCTTTATAATTTTGTTTCAAATAATAGCTTGAGGAAGGATGTCATTCCTCATAAGGAGCTAAGATGAGATGCTAGTACAACAATGAGAAAGAGTGACCTTATCGGTTGGTTGTTATATTGTAAAGAGGACAGTATAATGGTGAGTTAATTGGTGATAATTAGTTGTGTTAATGAATGTAAGGTCTCATCGAAACTGTACAATGCTAGATGCATGTGAATGAATGAGGTTAAAAGGTGAAAATTATGCACATACATATATGTATATATACGTATACCTGCTTAAAAGTATCATGAGACTACTTAAGAAAGAAGGATGTGAGGAAAGGAATGTGCTTGCCTATATTGAATAAATACTATGGATGAATGGATAAATATATTATAAAGAATCATGATTGTTCTATTTTGAGTAGTAGCTTTGGGAGGATGTGTTCCATCTCCTTAGAAAGAGCTAGTATAAAATGATGAAAGAATAAAGGAGCAGGGATGATTTATTGGTATGATAAAAGACAACATGCTTATGCCTTTGAGGATTGATATGAGAATAGTAGTGAAAAATCATAACTAAAATGATTTTAAAGTGAAGATACAATTTTTTTTTTTTTTTTTTTTTAAGTATACCTATGATTGACACACAACATGCTGATGCATGTGACTGAGTACTTAAAGAGTAGTTTGAGAACCAACTGATAACCTAAAGATAATGTTTGAGTATGTATTTGAAATGCATAATAATAATTTAAGTTTATATTCCTTATGGAATATTTGGAAAGAATCTGAAATGACAAAGCTGAGTTCGACTCAATGTTGATATAATTTCAGATAAGAGATGGATGTGCAACGAAATTTGCACGGGGAAAAATCCCCAGTTGATTAACTGTGCGAGGAATATGTATGGAGAACAAAGTCATATCCTTACTAACTATTGATAATTAGACAATGGTTCGGAAAATCCTATTTACATAAGAATCATGTATTACATTTTAAAACATAACACATGCATGTGAGACATGCAAGTGAATGTTGACCAACCTGATTTTTGGTAAATGTGCAGAATGCACTACTGACATAATTAAAATTGTGAACTAAATCTTGTTGTATTAAGGATGTTGTTTATCATCCAAGAAAGTTCAAGATAAAATTAACTAAGATTTATCAAGGATAGAGAAGGTAGATCCTAGGAGGAATAAATTATATAAGCAAGGAAGGAGAAAATGATTAATAGTTTTCTCACTATCAAATTTTGAATAATGAGATGGAGTTGTATGCTTTAAGAGAGAAGATGTAAAAGTAAATACCACTGGTAAATGAAAGACAAAATAAAATAATAAATATGTTTAAATGAATGTTCTTGGTTAAGCTATATTGTGTGAAGGCAGTGAAGCCTTGAAAATAGTTTCAAAGAGCTGAAAATATCTAGGTGTGTAAAGGAATTAGAAATAGGTAAGAGTCCCTTAATTATTTCTTGTTACCTACTGAGATTCTTTGGGGAGAGAAACTGATATTCTCATGCATGTAAATTATTTGAAATGAGAGTACGTTGATAGCTGCATGATGATAAACACAGTTGAAAAAATTGATTGTGTTTGCACTCACAAAAACACTGAGGATAGTGTGACAAGTGCATACATATATACTAGGACATATCGAAGAATGTTTTCTAATTCATTTGTTGTGGTACACGTATTTTTATTTAACATGACATCTAATGTTATTATGAATGCGGTGATATATGTCATGTATAGGAAATATTGGGGTTGTTCAAAAAGAGATTTGCCACTAATGGACAACCTCAAGTAGAGGATAATTACAAAGAGTTGTTGTTGAAAGAAATATACAGGAACTTTGAGAGTTCCTATGAAGCACCATTGATGAAGAAATATCAACAAAAAAAAAAACTAAATTGATCACAACATAGGTATAAAAGTTTTTATGTCTATATGGAATAATAATTGAAAGGGATTGGGTAAGGATCCCTTCCGAAAGGTTTTATTTTTTTGATAATATGCATGTGTTTTGGGATTCAGAAACAAAACGTGGAGGATAAAGATTGGGCATATATAGGAATTCACTTTGTGGAAGAAGTATCTCGCAATACTTTACAAAGTTTTAATATGATAAAGAGATAAATTAGGTGACAATAAATGTTGGTACCTTGATTATTGGTAAAGAAATAAATGATTAAAGGAATTAATGTGAAAAATTGAGTTTCATGAGTGATTAGTTGAGGCTGTGATAGATTTAGAGCAAAAAATATAGTTTTGTTGTAACAATGAATGTGGACAGGGAATCCTTAGGGTAACTAGCTGGATGAATTCCAACACACCCTGACAAGAGTTCCTAACGTGAAAAGTAATAATCTGAGATCAATGAAAGGGTCCATTGTGTGAGAATGTGGTTGTAACTGACTTCTTTCTCTTACTGATACCTTATTTAATTAATAAGAACACATAAGATACAAGATTTAGTGACATGCTGATGCAGGAGCATCGCCAACTCATCAAGCGAGCCAGCACATCAAGCGGAGATCAGCTGGATAAACAAACCCAAATTTTTGAAGTGCTTTGGGATTGTAGCGCAAGTATTTTAATGAAGCCATTTATGAAAAGAGCTTTTTGTATATTGTATTGGACTTTGAGCGATATGCTCTCATCCTTAGTAGATAGGAGGCATTTAATAGATTTAATGCTGGTAGATAGGATGTTTAAGTCTAGATTTGATAGTTTAGAGTTCGAGAGGGAAACGGATATAGACACACTCATTGTATCATTGTAACATTATCAAGCATTATAGAGAAGAAAAGAGAAAGCAAAGAATATTGTATGAAGAACACCCATGTACAGGCATTTGAATTAATAGAAGGAAGCTTTGATTCAAGCTCATGGTTTGTGTTGTTTTCTCTGTGTATTGATGTTATGCTCATGAATGGTTGTTTTCTTGTTATGCATTTGCTTTGTATATGATGTGCATGTGATTTCATGTTTCAAACTGAAGTCTGAAAGGGAGAGAGAATGAGGTTCAATTGTTTCTCTATCTGAGCTAGGAGATTCCTGCAAGGTGTGCAGTTAAAGTCATCCGCAAGGAGTGCGTTGATGAAGGCTCAGTAGTTTAACTTTTGTTCTCATTCACCCAAAAGTAGAAGTGGGTTGTTGAAGCCATGCAAGGAGTGCGCAGGATGAAGAAGAAGTCTCAGTTGTGAATCTGAGCAAAGGGAATCAAAGACTGCTGCTGCAAGAGTTGCATAGATTCAAAAGGATTCAACACTTGAGAGTTGTTGAATGATTGCCGCGAAGAGCGCATGCAAGTCCCTCTGAAGGAATCAGAGTGGAAAAATCTCAGGAGGAATAGACCTTTGAACTCCCTGAAGGTTAAGTGTAGGGAAGTTGTCGTGGGAAGTCGGAGGAAAGTGTCGCAGGTTGGAAAGCGAGCAAACGAGTCTCGTGGAGAGACACTTCTTTATTTCGCAGAATCGTCAAGGGGAGAACGGACGGATGAAATATTTGGAAGAGATTTCATGAAGTTTCGAGAACCGTTAGATCTCCCAGAGGTGCAAGGTAGTTACAACGTAGGCGTGGAGAGGATTCAAAGCTTAGGAGGGCCAGCACCGTTGATCCAAGTCGGTCAGGGCCGTTGGATTGTTCACGAGATCGCCTATCGGGACCTCATGAGGAAAGTGTCCTAAGTTTGGAAAGGAGAGTCGCGAGATTGCGAGAAGCGAGATTTCGACTACTCCGAGGATAGTGTGGGTCCACAGTGGTTGGCAAGTGGATAGGTGGCACCTCGCATCTTGGGAGCTCGTAAGTGGAAGGGATGAGAAATTGGTGTTAAAGGTCGAGAGGCGTGAGGGCACGATGTGGCGAGAGGCTAGGAGCCATCCATCTGGGAAGGACAGGTGGCAGAGATCTAAGGATATCGCGAACTTGAGAGCTCACAGGGTGAGAGCCCAACCATTGGGTACTCCAAGTCATGAGGACGTGAGGGGAAAGAGAGAGAGGATAACCATTGGATCCAAATCGTGGGAGGAGCATTGGATCCACACGCGGGATCATGCATCAGAGCCTCATGAGAAAAGGCTTGAGGACTTGGCCATGGAAATTGCGAAGTCGCGAGGGAACGAGGTCGCGAGTTTCGGCACCTCGGACATCGGGAGTCGTCGGGGAAGTTATTCAACCTCGAGAGTAGTGAAGTCACGAGGGAGCGAAGACGTGATAGTGTGGAAGTCCTGATAGAAGTGACGGTTGTGGATGGGTCAAGTCACACATGCGCATCGGAGTTTCGGTACCTTGGGTATCGAAGGTGGGAGAATCAAAAGTTTGGTATCGCGAGTAGCAAGGTTGCGAGTAGCGAAATCCCTCAGGGAAAAGTCAGTGAGTTGACTGACCATCAGGTCTCGGGGATCCAAGGGTGTAGCGCTCGATTGTTGGACTCGTGAAGTAGCGAGTTCCGATTCTCTGAGAAGTTAAGGAAGGGGATCGTGCGACGAAGAGAATTTGTGGGTAGGAAGATTCCCGATAGGGAATTAGGAGAACCTTTGAGTTCTTCGGGCCAAGAAGAGAGGAAGGTCCTGTGTGAGTGGACATGCCCGTGAGGGTGGTGCACGTTTGCGTCAGAGTGGTATTAGAGCAGGAATTTATTTTCTTTCTGTAGCAGAGAAGAGAGAATTTCACCATGCCGCCGAGGAGAGAAAGACAATCACCCGATCTAGAGGATAGGGGAAACCAGAGAGGAAGAGGGAGACAAGCACAGGTGCCAGAGATGGAAAGGCAGATACGTGATCTCTGAGTGAGATTAGAAGATATGGAAGCAGCACAGAGATGCACAGCCAGTGCTGGAGATCTGAGTGACTCTGAAGGTGAAGTTGAAGCTGAACAACAAGGAGAAGTTGCAGCCGAAGATGCAGCCAATGAGCAATTAATTAGAGCTATCGCTCGGATGAGTTCAAAAAAAAAGATGGACATTCCAGTTTATGAAGGGAGTTTGGATGCAGAAGAGCTATTGGATTGGATCTGAGCTCTTGACACCTACTTCGATCATGAGGATATCGAAGAAGATAAAAAGGTTAGGCATGCTGTCACAAAATTGAAGGGACATGCAGCATTATGGTGGGATGAGCTTCAAGTAGATAGATGTTCCAAAGGCAAGCAAAAGATCAAAAGCTGGGATCAAATGATTGCGAAGATGAAGGCAAAGTTCATCCCAAGAGATTATCAAATCACACTGTTTAGGAGAATGCAGAACCTGAGATAGAAGTTGATGACAGTGAAAGAGTATACTGAGGAATTCTACAAGCTAAATATCAGGGCAGGTCATTGGGAGAGCGATGATGAAAAAGTTGTCAGGTATATGAATGGCTTGAGATACGGTATCCAGGATGAGATGAGTATGACAACCATCAGAACGGTGGAGGATGCGTATCAGATGGCGTTGAAAGCTGAGGAAAAGCTAAGCCGTAAGCCAGCACAGCGAGGCTGAGGTAGGAGCCAATCGAAAGGTAAGTCAGTTGCTCAAGATAGGTTCCAAAAATCCAAGGACGACTGGAAAAATCCTCAGACGAGAACAGAAAGAGGTGGAAGTTCACAATGAGGCCAGGACGCTGAACAAAAAAGGCAGCAGACAGAGCAGAGTGGAGGATACGCTGATAATAACACATTTCCTCGTACCAGAGGTAGAGGAAGAGGTAGAGGTGGATTCATCACATGCTACACATGTGGGAAGAATGGGCACAAGGCAGTTGACTGTCCATATAGGAAGAAGGATGGAGGAGAAGCTCACATCGCCGAAGCACAGAGGTGAGATGCTGAAGCGGAAGACGCATAAGACGAAAGGTCATTGATGATGCGTAAAGTTCTCTTAACACCTGAGAAGAAGGTGGAGGATACAGCTCAAAGAAACAGACTTTTCAGAACTACATGCAAGACCAAAGATAGGAAATGCAAGGTTATCGTGGACAGAAGTAGCACAGATAATCTCGTTTCAACCGAGATGGTAGAAAAGATAGAGTTGGAGACGACTGATCACCCGAGTCCATACAAAGTTTCATGGCTACAGAAGGGACATCAGGTAAATGTCACCAAACAATGCTTAGTTGACATCAAGATAGGAGGATACAATGATAAGATACTCTGTGACATTATTCCTATGGATGTATGTCATTTATTGCTAGGCAGACCATGGCAGTATGACAGGAACATAGTTCATGATGGGAAAATGAATACGTATACTTTAGAGAAGAATGGAAGAACACATATGCTACTTCCAATTAAAGATAAAGAAGTAAAACCAAAACTGAGAAGTACTGTACTTCTCATGAGTGGGAAGGAACTTCTGGCAGAAGTAAAGAAGAAGAAAGATCCACAATTCTTTGTGGTCAGGAAAACAAAAATCATTTTGACCAGCACGAGAGTGGATGATTTGCTGGAAGGAATTCAGGAACTGCTAGAAGAGTTCGCTGACATAGTGGTAGATGAATTACCTCATTCGTTGCTACCGATGAGGAGTGTGAGTCATCATATAGATCTCATACCAGGAGCCATTTTTCAAACAAAGATGCGTACAGGTTGACGCTGTAGGAGAACGAAGAGGTTAAAAGACAGGTCCAAGAGTTGTTGGACAAAGGCTTGGTCAGGGAAAGCTTGAGTCCATGTGTTTTTCCAACAGTACTAAGTCCAAAGAAAGATGGAGGCTGGAGAATGTGCACCGATTCCATAACCATTAACAAGATAACCATTAGGTACAGGTTTCCATTGCCACGGATGGATGACTTGATGGACTATTTAAGTGGAGCAATTTTTTTTTCAAAGGTTGATTTGAAGAGCGGATACCATCAGATTCGCATGAGGGAAGGCGATGAATGGAAGACAACCTTCAAAACCAACGAAGGATTGTATGAATGGCTAGTCATGCCATTTGGCTTGACGAATGCACCGAGTACCTTCATGAGGTTAATGAATGAAGTGTTGAAGGAATTCATTGGTAAGTTTTTCATTGTTTATCTGGATGACATATTGATTTTTAGAAAAACCAAAGAAGAGCATCTGAAGCATTTAGCTGCAGTAATGAGGAAGCTACAACAACAGAAGCTATTGATTAACATGAGAAAATATTCATTTATGAAGACAAAACTCATTTACTTGGTTTTTTTTATTTTGGTGAATGAATTGAATATGGATCCAAGTAAAGTGGAGGTAATTAAAAATTGGCCATCACCGAGGAATATTTTCAAGGTGAGAATTTTTCATGGACTGGCTAGTTTCTACCAAAAATTCATCAGGAATTTCAGTGGAATTAGCGCAGAAATGATGGATACTATCAAGAAAAGACATAAATCCTTTCATTGGACTAAAAAGGCAGAGAAGAGATTCAATCTGTTGAAGCAGAAGATCACAGAACAGTCGGTTTTGGTGTTGCTGGATTTTACGAAAGTGTTCCAGGTAAAATGTGATGCAAGTGGCTTTGCCATAGGAGCAGTCTTGAGCCAGGAGGACAGACCAATTGCATATTTCAGTGAGAAGATGGATGAGGCAAAATTAAAGTACTCCATGTATGACAAAGAATTTTATGCTATCATACAGGCGTTGAAGAAATGGAGGCATTACTTGGTCCCAAAAGAATTTGTTCTATATAGTGATAATCATGCATTGCAGTTTGTGACTCAACAGGAGAAGTTGAATAAAAAACATGCTAAATGGGTAGAGTATATGCAAAATTTTACATTTGTAATTAAACACATTTCAGGTACTACTAACAAAGTGGTTGATTCTTTGAGCAGGAAGTGTTTGTTGCTGCAGGAGTTCCAAGTCAAAACATTGGGTTTTGAAAATCTTAAGGACATGTATGCAGGTGATGCATATTTTGTAGAGGCATATGAAGAAGTTGAGAATACAATTCTTAGAGATAGAAGCCCATGGATAGACTACATGATCCAGAATGGATTATTGTTCAGAGGAAATCAACTATGCATTCTGAATTGCTCCATGAGGGCGAATCTGTTAAAAGAAAAACATAGTGGTGGATTGGCAGGGCATTTTGGCCATGACAAGACATTTGCAAAGATGAGCAAAGCATACTTTTGGCCAGGAATGTGGTCGGAAGTCAAGAAGTTTGTCGACAAATGTAGAATTTTCCAGCATTCAAAGGGCAGGAAGAAGAATGCGGGATTCTATCAACCATTACCCATACCCAAGAGGCCGTGGGATGAAATCAGCATGGATTTCGTATTGGGATTGCCTAGGACGCAAAGAGGACATGATTCGATCTTTGTGGTGGTTGATAGGTTTTCTAAAATGGCACATTTTATCCCATGCCAGAAGACCAACGATGTGACTCATATTGCAAATTTGTTTTTCAAAGAGGTCGTTAGACTTCATGGTTTACCCAGAAGCATAGTATCGGACAGGGATACAAAATTCATTGGACATTTCTGGAGGAAAATCTAGAAGAAGATGGGAAATAACTTGATGTTTAGTTCTTCCTATCATCCTCAAACGGATGGAAAAACAGAGGTGGTAAATAGGATTCTAGGAGATTTACTCAGAAGGTTGGTGGCAGAGCACCACAACAGCTGGGAAAATGTGTTGCCACAGGCAGAGTTTGCATACAATGACTCAGTGAACAAGAGAACAGGAAAAATCCCATTTGAGATTGTATATGGTAGGAAGCCAAGAGGAGTATCTGAGCTGAGGGATTCAGAACAGATAATAACTAAGAGCGCAAGCGCTGAATAATTTGCAGAGGCGATGCAAGAACTTCACAGCAGGGTGAAGGAGTGATTGTTGGAATCAAACCAGGAATATAAGCACAGAGTGGATCAGCATTGGAGACAACTTCAATTAGAAGTTGGTGATATAGTTCTAGCACATATGAGGAAGGAAAGGTTCCCAAGGGGAACATACAACAAGATGAAGATGAAGAAAATTGGGCCATGCAGAGTGCTAAAGAAATTGGGAGAAAATGCTTATGAAATTGAGTTGTTGGATGAGATCGAAATATCTCTGACCTTCAATGTCTCAGACTTATATCCATATAAGGCTAAGGAAGCAGGAGTTGGAAGTGATGAATAGCCAGAGGTTCAGTGGCATAATTAGATGCCGATTCTAGAGAAGCCACAGATGGAGTGTATACTTGACAAGAGAGTGAGCAAAAAGACCAGACGAAAGAAATACTTCGAGTATCTGGTCAAATGGAAGAACCATCCAGTGGAAGATGCCAGTTGGGAAAGCAAAGCAGTGATACAAAAGCATGGACAGACCATGCAGGAGCTCATGGACAGGAGCCCATGAAAGTTTTTAAGCCGAGGAGTATGATGCAGGAGCATCGCCAACTCATCAAGCGAGCCAACACATCAAGCGGAGATTAGCTGGATAAACAAACCCAAATTTTTGAAGTGATTTGGGATTGTAGTGCAAGTCTTTTAATGAATCCATTTATGAAAAGAGCCTTTTGTATATTGTATTAGACGTTAAGCGATACGCTCTCGTCCTTATTAGATAGGAGGCATTTAATAGATTTAATGCTGGTAGATAGGATGTTTAAGTCTAGATTTGATAGTTTAGAGTTCAAGAGGGAAACAGATATAGACACCCTCATTGTATCATTGTAACATTATCAAGCATTCTGGAGAAGAAAAGAGCAAGCAGAGAATATTGTATGAAGAATGCCCATGTACAGGCATTTGAATTAATAGAAGGAAGCTTTGATTCAAGCGCATGGTTTGTGTTGTTTTCTCTGTGTATTGATGTTATGCTCATGAATGGTTGTTTTCTTGTTATGCATTTGCTTTGTATATGATGTGCATGTGATTTCATGTTTCAAAATGAAGTCTGAAAGGGAGAGAGAATGAGGTTCAATTGTTTCTCTATCTGAGCCAGGAGATTCCTGCAAGGTGTGCAGTTGAAGTCATCTGCAAGGAGTGCATTGATGAAGGCTCACTAGTTTAACTTTTGTTCTCATTCACCCAAAAGTAGAAGTGGGTTGTTGAATCCGTGCAAGGAGTGTGAAGGCTGAAGAAGAAGTCTCAGTTGTGAATCTGAGCAAAGGGAATCAAAGACTGCTGCTGCAAGAGTTGCACAGAGTCGAAAGGATTCAACACTTGAGAGTTGTTGAATGATTTCCGCGAAGGGCGCGTGCAAGTCCCTCTGAAGGAATCAGATTGGAAAAAGCTCAGAAGGAATAGACCTTTGAACTCCCTGAAGGTTAAATGCAGGGAACTTGTCATGGGAAGTCAGAGGAAAGCGTCATAGGCTGGTGAGTGAGCAAATGAGTCTTGTGGAGAGACACTTCTTTATTTCGCAGAATCATCAAGGGGAGAATGGGCGGACGAAATCTTTGGAAGAGATTTCATGAAGTTTCGAGAACCATTGGATCTCCCAGAGGTGCAAGGTAGTTACAGCGTAGGCGTGGAGAGGATTCAAAGCTCAGGAGGGCCAGTGCCATTGATCCAAGTCGGTCAAGGCCATTGGATTGTTCACGAGATCACCTATCAGGACCTCATGAGGAAAGTGTCCTAAGTTTGGTAAGGAGAGTCATGAGATTGTGAGAAGAGAGGTCTTGACTACTCCGAGGATAGTGTGGGTCCACAGTGGTTGGAAAGTGGACAGGTGGCACCTCACATCTCGAGAGCTCGTAAGTGGAAGGGCTGAGAAATTGGTGTTAAAGGTTGAGAGGCGCGAGGGCACGAAGTGGCGAGAGGCTAGGAGCCGTCCATCTGGGAAGGACAGGTGGCGGAGATCTAAGGATCTCGCGAACTTGGGAGCTCGCAGGGTGAGAGCCCAACCATTGGGTACTCTAAGTCACAAGGACGCGAGGTGTGTGAGAGAGAGAGGATAACCGTTGGATCCAGATCGCGGGAGGATCGTTGGATCTGCACGCGGGATCGTGCATCGGAGCCTCATGAGAAAAGGCTCGAGGACTTGGCCACGAAAATTGCGAAGTCGCGAGGGAACGAGGTTGCGAGTTTCAGCACCTCGGACATTGGGAGTCGTCGGGGAATTTATTTAGCCTCGATTGTAGCAAAGTCATGAGGGAGCGAAGTCGCGATAGCGCGGAAGTCCCGATAGAAGTGACGGTTGTGGACGGGTCAAGTCACACATGCGCATCAGAGTTTCGGTACCTCGGGTATCGGAGGTGGGAGAATCAAAAGTTTGGTATTTCGAGTAGCGAGGTCGCGAGTAGAGAAATCCCTCAGGGAAAAGTCAGTGAATTGACTGACCATCGGGTCTCAGGGATCCAAGGGTGTAGCTCTCGACTGTTGGACTCGCGAAGTAGCGAGTTCCGATCCTCCGAGAATTTAAGGAAGGGGATCGCGCGACGAAGAGAATCTATGGGTAGGAAGATTCCCGATAGGGAATTAGGAGAACCTTTGAGTTCTTCGGTCCAAGAAGAGAGGAAGGTCATGTGTGAGCAGACGTGCCGGTGAGGGTGGTGCACGTTTGCGTCACATGCATAGAAATATCCAACAAGCATGCATAATCTAAAATTTAGCTAAATGATAATTAAAATACACAGCGAAAATACATTCATATAAATGTAAATGATACCATAACAGAGAGAACTTATATTTATGAAAGATGACACCAATTGGATGTAGACCAAGGATGTTCCACCCAACCGTAGACACCACTGCTCCAAATCTCAACAGTAGTGTCACCCCCAAGCTAGGTCTATGAATCCACAAGGACTGTTCCAGAGTGTACTTGGGTTCCCAGACCAATCAACTCTAAATCTCTCATAGCTTTCCCAACACCCAAAAAAATCCAAGTACCCAACTCTCTTCTACCTAGCCTGTACCGCCCCAAGAGAACGAACCTACACCCTTTTCTTCCACACAGTCCCTCAAACAATCCTTCTCCTTTATTTCCAAGGGCCTCCATCACAACTGGTCCAGAATCTCAATGCTGTAACTCTCAGGACTCACAGTTGTGAAAAAAACAGGCACATGCCAACTCATCTTAGACATGCAGGCCCCATGTCATGGATGGATTGCACCAATGACCATTACAACCAAATATCCCATGGATAATTCTTTAGAAGCTTAGTTCCCTTTCCCAAGCCAAGACGCGAATGAGGATGAATTGATGAAGGGGTGAGTGGGTGCATGAAAGTGCGTGAGGGAAAATGAATGAAAGTACAGGAAATCAATGAACAATCCATTATTTGAACCCCCCCATCAGACCAGAGATAGGTTTAAGTAACTTTGTGGGGAAATCAAGAACCTATTGTCCTTCCCCAAGAAGCTCACGTAACCGATCCCCTCCCTTAGAGAAAAGGGTAATTAGAATAAGAATAAACACTTATCCCCTCAAGCCCCCTCTCTTGTGGAATCATAGCCCCCTATAACTCTAGTCCTTGTCCGTCTAGCAACCATCGATGTTTTTATTATTAATAATGATCAAATCATTGCATTTCTTGGGAACACTGGCCTATTAATAATTGTTTGGGCACTCTGGCCTCTCAACATTGTAACGATACATTATTTAAAATGGGGGTTCAAAACGTGGGGTGTTACATCCACTCCCCCTTATTTTGTCACCGTCCTCGGTGCATATACAAAGTAGAGATCAAAAACTCAAATTTATTCAAAAATTTGTGGGTACTCTGCCCCAATGGAATATTCATGCTCTTAAGTAGCATCTTTAGGACCGTAGCAGGTCCACTGAGCTTTTATCAGCTCTATAACTTGATTCTAGAGCATTTTGAATTTTCTGTCCAATACCCACACTGACTGAACCTAAAAATATCCCTCTGTCTCTACCTTAATCAGACGCCAATAAATAACATGGTTAGGATCATGTACATATTTCTTTAGTAAAGAGACATGAAATACATTATGCACATTCATGGAAGCAGGCAATGCAAGCATGTATGCAACTGGCCCTATTCTGTCCAATATTTCAAATGGACCACAAAATCTAGCTGCCAACTTTGTACAACTACCCAATTTCAAAGAGATTTTCTTGGGATTCACTTTCAAAAGTACATGATGCCCTACTTTAAATTCTCTAGCTGCGCTGTTCTTGTCTGCATAAACTTTCTGTCTATCCTGAGCTGCCCTTAAATTCTACTTGATCTTGACCACCTGGTCTTCCATGTCCTTGAGCAACTCCGACCCAAGTACTAGTCTATCTACTGGGTTGTCCCAACTTACTGGAGTATTGAATTTCCTACCATACAAGGCTTCAAATGGGCTCATTCTCAATGAATCTTGATACCCATTATTATATGCAAAATCATCCAAGTGTAAGTAATCCTCCCACTTAGATGGCTTATCCATCACATACATTCTCAGCATGTCTTCAATTATTCAATTGACTCTCTCTGTTTTCCCATCTATCTGGGGATGATATGCGGTGCTAAAGTTTATATTTGTGCCAAATATTTTTAAAAATCCCCTCCATAAACTGGAGGTAAACTTCATATCTCTATCTAAGACAGTTTTCCTAGGTATCCCATGCAACCTAGAAATTTCCTTCATGAAAATTTTTACAATATTAGCCACTGTATGCGTTGTCTTCACAAGCAAAAAATGAGTGGCCTTTGTTAATTTTTCAACCACCACCATGACTAAATCATGTTTCTTATTCATTCTAGGTGATCCTGTGATGAAATCCATGGTGATCACTTCCCATTTCTTCTCTGGGATTGGAAATGGCTGCAGCAAACCCGATGGGTGCCTATGCTCAACCTTCACCTTTTGACATTCCATACGTTGAGAGATGTAATCAGCAACATCCTTCTTCATTCCCTGCCAAGAGAACTGGATTCTTACTGTTGTAATTTTTTTCTGGTAACCGTGATGTCTAGCATAAGGAACATCATGCATTTCCTTCAATACCAAATTCCTCATTTCTCTAGAATTAGGAGCATAGATTTTATTTTTATACATGAGTAATATGTCTTCCTTTATCTCATACTACTTTATTTTCTATTGTACATGTCCCTGTTGTAAGGTTTCCTTTACCTATAGGTAATGTTGGTCTGTAACAAGACCATCTAAAATTATGCTCTTCAAGTTTGACTAATGCATACTGACAGTAGTAGCATGCATGAGATGCACTCTCCTACTAAGTGCATCAGAAACTTTATTCTCCTTTCCCTTGATCTGCATGATATCGAAGTCATATTCACTTAAAAATTCCAGCCATCTTGGTTGCTTGGCATTCAAGGTTGGTTGTTCAAAAAGATACTTTAGGCCAATGTGGTTTGTTCTTAATTCAAATTTCTTCCCCATGAGGTAATGCCTCCACATCCTCAAGGCGTGAACAATGGTAGCAAGTTCCAAGTCATGGGTGGCATAGTTCCTCTCATGTTCCTTAAGATTTCTGGACTCATATCCAATGACATGTCCATTTTGTGTGAGGAATCCCCCAATTCCTTCCTTACATGTGTCTATACATACCACAAAAATTTCATTTGGGTCAACAATCTTTAACACAGGTGCACTAGTAAGTAATTCCTTCAACAAATTAAAATTCTTTCCAAACTTGAGTGTCCAATCAAATTTAGTTCCCTTCTTTTGCAAAGAAGTTACAGGATGAGAAATCTTAGAGAACCCTAATATGAACCTTCTATAGTAGCCAACTAATCCCATAAAAGATCTGATGTCTGACACATTTCTGGGTGTTGGCCATCCTGTAATGGCTTCGATCTTCTCTGTATCTACTGTTATGCCCTTCTCTGAAATAATGTGTCCCAAGTAATGGATCTACTTTTGATAAAAATAACACTTACTCAACTTGGCATACAACTAATGTTCTCTCTGTACTTGCAATATCAGTCTTAAGTGATGTCCATGCTCCTCTTCAGACTTAGAATAGATAAGTATGTCATCCATGAACACTATGAAAAACTTATCCAAATAATTTCTGAATATGCCATTCATTAAGCACATGAAGACAGTTGGTGCATTTCTCAATCCAAATGGCACCACTACAAATTCATAATTCCCATACTTGGTCCTAATGGTTGTCTTATGAATGTCTTGTTCCTTGATTCTTACCTGATGGTATCCTTCCCTAAGGTCAATTTTTGAAAATATATTTTCTCTTCTTAGCTGATCAAAGAGGTCATCATTTCAGGGTAGAGGATACTTGTTCTTTATAGTGTACTTATTCAAATTTTAGAAGTCAATAGATAGCCTCAAGGTTCCATCCTTCTTTTTGAAAAAAAGTACTGGCCCTCCCCAAGGTGAAACACTTGGACGTATGTACCCTTTCTTCAACAATTCCTCCAACTACATTTGTAATTATTTTAACTCTTGTGTGCTCATTCTATAAGCTATTTTTGACACCGGGGAAATTCCTGGCACTAAATCAATTAAGAAATCTATCTCCCTTCTTGGTGGCAATCCACGCATTTCTTGGAATACATGTTCAAATTCCTGTAGTACTGAGAAATATTCAAGGCTTGGCTCCTTTGTATTATCTGGCTCTTCCACATGAGCTGCATACAATTGACATCCTTTTCTAAAACATATTTTTAGCTGTAAGGTTGAAATCTCCCTTATAGAGATGGGTCTTGGAACTCCTTTCATAGTGCTCGGTTTTCCATTTCCATGAGGACATGTAAATGTCTTGTTATGACAATCTAGGACAACATGATGCTTTTCCAATCAATCCATTTCAATCAGAATATCATAAGACCCCAATGGTATGATATTTAGATTAATACTAGTATTCATGCCATTAAGACTTATGGAACAACTTCTGACCATATCATGGATTCTTCTTTTGGTTCCAAAGGCTAACTGAACCAAACTTTCTTTTCCAAGTTTACTTTTCACCAAATGTAATCTATCCACTATCTTAGGATCAATGTAGCAATGCCTTGCTCCTAAATAAATCAAAATATCAATGGGATGATTTATGATCTTACCTTCCACCTCGATCATGTTGGAATGGTACTCTGTTTGTCGATCATTTAAATCTGCATAGATTCTTCCCATATCTTTGACTGTTGTAGCCTCTTGGATGTTGTGCACAGTATTCACTCTGTCTTTTCTATGTGAGAAATCCTTGTACAAGTGATCTTATTTGAATCCCCAACATTGGATTGGTGGTCTTCCCCTTTTTTCTCAAGGAATCTTCATTAGCATACTGATCTTGATGATTTCTATTAGGATCATTCCTATTGAAGGGAGGTTTGAATCCTTTCCCCCTCTTATCCGACTTCACATTTTTCTTGTCCTTCCAAGATTTCTGTAGGGATTCTTTTCTCTGGCCTTGCTCATACAGGCATTTGGCCTTCCTGATGGCCTTAGTCAAGGTCTTGGGCTCATCATACTTGATATTTCCCTTATAAAATGCTAGCAATGCACTCAGAAATATCTGTATTTTCACTTTCTCATCACCAATGAACTTGACATACTTTAACAATCCCAAGAAGTTCTTCTCGTATTCTACCATAGTCATGCTTCCCAACCCGAGTTCAAAGAAATCTTGCATTTTCTTGTCATAGAAATGATCTGAGAGGTACTCCTTCTGGAATTACTTCTTGAACTTATTCCAAGTGATCCTACTTTCATTAACATGTTCCACTTGCTTTAGGTGGTCCTACGACATTGAAGCTTTCCTATGTAAATGGTAGGTGGAAATCCTAGCTTCCAGGTTGGAAGAATAGTTATACAACTGAAAATATCTACTGAGCCCAAGAAACCATGCTTTGACATCATCTTCCCTTTCTCTTTCGCCCTCAAAGGAATGTGGCTTGAGCTTCCTCAACTCTCCTTGAAAACTATATACCTTTTATTTCCTTCTTTGGTGTCTAACAGGAGACACCTCTGGACTTCTTACGGGATATTCTTATGCATAAAACTTTCCTTCTGAGTAAGGAGGTGAGTGGTGTCCATGAGCTCTATTGGAACTTCTGGAATAACTGACTCTTCCATGATCATCCTTTCTTTCATGGAACTTTCCTTCTTCCTCGTGTCTTGAGTTGGATCCCTTCTTAATTTGTCTGTGCAACTGATTTAAGCTTTGAAAAATTTGAGCATTTATCTGACTTTTCTCTCTCATCAGTCTCTCGTTGTTTTCTTTGTAGCTCTGCACTTCCATCTTCAGGAGTCTTACCATTTCTATTAACATTTCCTTCTCTTCTTTTCCCTTGCATCCATTGGACTCTGTCTTTGCATTACAAACCCTAGTATTATGGCCTTTGGCCTCCTTATCATGACTGGAGGCTCCCTTGCCTTCTTCCATTTCCTCAATACGCATCTTGAGATGATGTGTTTGAGCCCCTTAATTATGCAAAATGTGCAAGCGACCATTTTGTTAGAATTATGCATATGATAAATAAAATTTTCAACAATGCTACAAGTCTCTTTATGTTTTTGTTCATGGAGATCATATCCCCATTATCCAAAAATAACAGCATCTTGTTATCCTTAGATGACACATAATTTCATCCTGCACACGTGCTTCCTTCAAACCACCTTCCCAGGTGATCACGACTAGAAACCATAGCTAAATCCTTCTTTAGCACTTTTCTGTCTCGAAGAAAACAAATTCATCCCTTATCCCTCCTTCCCTCAGCTCTTAATCTGTATATGACCACGACCATGACCCAGTGCTTAGCTGAAAAAGCGCTTGTCCATAGCTTTAGGACTTTGGGACTTTTAGCCAGGACCGGATCAACAATCCTCGTCCCCTTTCACGATCAATGATCGAGATCCACTTTGGGACTCCGTGCTTTGGGAGTCTCAAATTTCCTTGCTTTCCTCCTCCTGGAATGCTTTTAATCATAGTTCATGATCGTCTAACGGGTGTCCTCCCATAGATAAACAACTGTGATTCACTTTGGTTCTTCGGGTTTCGGAAGTTTCAAACTTTCCTCTTGCACTTTTTGCATGAGTGATTTCACTGGAATTCGATGATCCTTTGACGTGTGTCTTTTGGAATCAATGGTCGATATGTACTCCAGCCTTTGGGAGTTTTTGACCCAACACAGCCTGTCACATCATTCCCCACTGGAGTGCCCAGTGTTTAGACTAAACGATCTATCACCACGTGGTGAAATATTGGAAGTGGACATGTGGCCCAATTAGGCGAGTGACACATGTCACATTCTAACTCACATTCAATACTCCATATGCTAAACACTCACTGACACGTAAAACACATCCCATGCATGTTATAAACCTAATTTGCACCCAGCCTGCATACCTGGCCTCTGGCCCTACTAGTTGTCAATTTCTTGAGCCAAGCTCTTCTAAAAAGCCCTCTTTTTTGAGCCACATGCACCTTGGCCTTCTACAACATGTGTATGCACACATCCATATGCTTGCAGGCCTTCTACAACCCGTGTATACTGACAAAATCATGAAAAATGGAAATTTGTAGATGGGAAACAGAGTTTCAGGAAATTGCGAAAATTGTTTGATTGCCTATGGCCCGTCATTCAACCAGATAAATACCTATAAAAGAGGGGGTAGGGGTCCCATTTAAAAAAGAAGAACAAGAGTATAGAAACTCTTCCCAAATTTATCCCCCCTTTGCTCCAATTTCCTGCAATTGTATTGTGAGGTTGAGTAGTTGGTGCATTGTGAAGAGGATCCCAGGACCAGGTTCGAGGAGCAGTTCTAACCACATATTGTAAGTTTACTCTTGTGAATATTAATTAGTATATAAAATGCATGTTTGCAGCTCTCTGTTTGTCCATGTTTGAATGCATGTCATCTTTGGGAGGAGGCTTGTAGTCAAGAAGTGAGTGAAAGCGAAGGGATCGACATAAAACGAAAGATTCCAGGTAGAGTTACCTAATCTTGTTTGCACCTTTGTATTGCATGAATGTGGGGTTTTGTGTTGGGAGAATAGGAAAAAGTAGAGGCCTTTAAATGGTCATTTTATGCATGCATGATTAGAGCCCTTTAATGCTAAGTCCGTAAGAGGGATTTCCCACTCACATCAGAATTGGTGACCCTACTGGGGAGTCTCTAGGGTTCTTTGGGGATTTTTTATTGGGTATTTTGAAATTGGTTTTATTTCCTTTTCTGAGTTTCTGCAAGAAGTCTGAGTGTTCATGGGTTCTGGTTTTTCAATACCAGTATTCCCTACTCTTCTTACCAGACTATTTATTTTCTATTTTTTAGAGTCTTAAGAGGCATATGCGCCCTGTAGTGGGACAACCCACGTATGTACACCTACTGATGAGGTGCTAGATGCATGTTTGAGAACCCAGGAACACCCTTCTCAGGAAGAGGCAGTCATCCTCTCCCCTGTAGAAGTGATCCTTATCGAGGATCTTCTGGTTCCTTCTAGGTCTCTAATTGAACAGTCTATAGTCAGGTAAAAACCTCAAGATTAGCTTTGGTTTCTTACATTTTTCTTTCCTCTTCTTTGTCAAAGTAAGTTTTTTCACCTTTAAGGGGTTCTTGTTTTCAATACCAGTACTCCCTGTCTGCGCTTAGCTTCTTATATTTCTCTTTTGAGGAGAAACAGAGGCACACACGACCTGTAGTGGGCCTGCACACGTGAATACACACCCTGCCCTTGGACAACCCACATGCATATGCTAGTTGTTGAAGTGATAGTTGCGTGTCTCTCTATAATTTTTTTTGAAGAGGAAGTCATCCTCTTTCCTATCAAGAGTCATTTTTTCAGGGATTTTCTTGTCTGATTATAGTCTCTGTCATAGAAGTTTTATCCTAGTTTGGACTCCAACATAGATTGCTTTTTCATTAAAATATTTCTTCTATTTCTTAGCTTTTTTAATGAGTTGCATTTAAAAAAAAAATCCATGAATCGTGCATTCATCAGTTTCTTTTAGAATCTTTTGTTATTTCTTCTTTGATTGGAAGAAAATATATATATAAAAAAAAAAACTTAGTTTGTTAGATCTCTTTCTTTCCTGGCATTTTATTTGCATTGTTATTTGAAAAAGAAAAATAAATTAGCATAACGTTGTGTTTTCGTCTAATTTTAAAATCATTTCAAAAAGAAAACAAATAATAAATATAATCATTCTTTGCTAGTGTTCATATAAGTTTCATCATTTTTTCACAAGAGTATTAACAACATCAGTTGCACTACTGTACCCTTTTTGAGTAAATCAATCCAGTAAAAGGAACGCTAATTAAAATTTACTAGACTTTATGTTTGTAGGGTCCATCAACTAGATTAGGCTAGAGATTTGATTTAGGTTGGAGAGGAAACTCTTCAAGGCTATAAAACAAACATATGAGTCTGTGCTAAGGAATGTAGAATTCCACTAACGTGGAAATTATCTGGGACCCCCCTCTAACACAGGGGCTAAACACGAGGTCACATGCGAAAAGGTAGTGGAGATAACCCCTCCAAAGCCGGACCAAGCGTAGTGGGGAACGCATATAGAGGACTTGTCTTGGGATTCTGTTGATCGCATTTTCCACGGAGCTTCATGGGTCTCTAATACGTTCGAGTTCCTCAATCATATTCCAGAACACTTTCTTTCGATACCCTTGATAGGTTTCGGGCTTGATACCCTGCTCATTGCGGTCCACCCGATTGTCAACTATACCCACCTGGTGATTATTCACGAGCTGGAAACCTAGTTGCCTTTATTTTAGGGACTTACACAGGTGACCGCAGGGGTATACCAAAGTACCTAGGGCAAACATCGGGCCACACTTTGCAGAGTATACCCAGAGGGTGCTTCCGTATTCGAGTTTCACTTACACCAGTAAGTTGCTCTAGTGTTGGTTGGTGTAACTCTTCTTCCAACTAGTTAGTCGTTTTCTTGATTTGCCTTTAGGAACTTTTAGTGTGTGCTTTGTGCTCCCTAGTTTTCCCTAGTGAGTTAGTCATATGTGGCTTTAGGTCTCTGACCTAGGGTGGTAGACCACCCACTCCACCAGTTGAGAGGACTTTTCACTCTTCCGCTTAGAAATGTGGAGCCACCTCTTTATAGGCATTGTTTTGATAACACTGGTTCTTCAAATTCAGTGTGTGAGACTTTTACAGATTTGAACGATCCCATAAGGGGATAACCTCTGCACAAGATATTCATGGCTAAAGTTATTGACGATACCAACCAAGGAACCCCTTCGCAAGGGGATTCTTGTTCTTTTCCTTTCTTTAGAAACATTCGTGTCCCTTTTATTAGCACCTAAGCATGTAGGGGGGCTATTTTTCCTAATAGGCGACCCCCTTTGGCGAAAATATGGCAAGAAGTGGGGTAAAAAACCACTTACCCTAAGTTTGGGGTGCAAACACTTGCTTCATTAAGCGGCAGGCAGCTCTAGGCAGCTTGAATCTGTGTGCCCAGATCTATGGTCAGGGTTGGATTCTGGAGCCCCCCTGCCATTCTACCTTTAAAGCATAGGGGGGGTCCAGAATTAGTCGCGCATCTCTCAACAACTTGGATTGGGAAGCTCAGATCTATGGCTGAGGATTGATTATGGACCCCCCCCCATCATTCTACCTTTAATAAGGGGGGGGGGGGGTCTGGAATGGGTGGTTTTATGTGCCCCCCCCCTAAAATCCCCTTGTCACATCTCTGACTCCCTCCGCTTACCACCTTCTACCATGTGTCTTCACTCAGCGCCATTCTATCCCACCTTTTTCTCATTTTCTCTCTCTCACCGGTCATCTCCTGCCATGTGTCTCTCTCTTGCTTCATGCCACTTCCACCTGTGTCGTGTCCTCACTCCCCGACCTGACATTGTATCCTCCCTGTCACCTTCTCGTGGCACATCACCTCATCATCGGGTGTCACAGTTTCCATTTCCTCGCCACCAAGTGCTTCACCTCAACACCTCTCATCTCACCCTCACAGTGTTGATGCCATCGCCCCATCAGACTCTCATCCACATCCACCATTTGATTCCCCTCACAGTAGTCCAATGAAGCAACAAAGGCGAAAGGGAGACGACCACGTCCTGCAAATGCAAAGTTGACCAAGCCGGGCCTGATCTTGAGAAAATAGTTATTAAGGCAGTTGATGGTGGTTGAACGTCGTTTCCTTCCATAAATAGAAGGTTGAGAAAGGACAAAGCACAGAGGTAGATTGTCAGTCTATCCTGACAAGGATCATGTCTGACAGAAGACTGCATGGGTAGTCTTCCCAACATTTGCATGTGCAGCCTGACAGATAAGCTCCTCGACGTCAAGAATTGAACTCATGATTTGATTGTGCCTTCAATGCTTGAGTCAATTCCAAGTATATGTAGGAAATTTTGCCATTTTTGTAATTTATCAATGGTAGAGCTAAGCTCCCGACTATAAATATTTAACAAAGCCTCTGGCTCTCTGGTTATATAATGATATTTTGAGATTTCTTGTTTAATGGCGGCCAACCTCCTCCTTTCCTTGTTCTTCTGAATCTGATAGCCCAGATATGGATGATCCAGTCGGGTGTTGTTGTAATTGTATGATGCATGTTTGATTGTATTAGTTTCGCAACATTTGAGGTTTACTTTGAAGTTTCTCTAGTCTGAGAGGATCTCATATCTGAGACTTTTCCCATCTCTTTTCTTTCACTTACTCACCACTATGCAAACTTACTGGCTCAAGTTGAATCAAGGCCTCACATGTCCTTGTTGTTCCAACCCAGTTTTATAAGTGAGCGATACTGTTATGATTTTACTTCCATTCGATCACCCCCTTTATAAAAAAATCGTGACAAAACTGATGGGCATCGAGCTCTGCTCCTGCTGCAATCTAGGAGTGAAGTATGACACCAACATTTCTGGCGTCATTGCCAGGGATGAAGTTGAAAATTTTCCCTGGGATTGAATGACATTGAGCCTCTAATTCGGAAGTTGCATCAGGCATCAAAGCCCTACGATATTGCTGATGTGCACTTGGCGACTCCATTGTGATGAATCCATTGTGGCGAACATGTTGTTTTAGTTTTGGCTTCTAGAGGTAGACACACGCGGTCTAGATGTGCCTGAAGCTGATCTAGAAGTGATTATTAAAAAAAGGGAAGGCCTCCTTGTTGGATTACGAAGAGGGGGGGTGAATCAGTAATAACGTAATTATAATCCTTTTTCTTCAAATGTTATATCGATGTAGAATTATTATTCAATAATGAGCAGTAATAAATAAACAATCACACACATACACAGTACACCAGTGTTTTATGTGGAAACCCAAATCGGGAGAAAACCATAGAATGCTTTTTCTTATATGTCTTGAAGAATTACATTCATTGGAAGCAACAACTTCCTTTGTTTCCCAGCTGCAACTGGAAGGAGGCTCCAACCCCCTAGTTTCTCAGGCTACAACCTGAGGGAAGCTCCAACTCCCCAAATCTTTGGCTACAACCAGAAGGAGGCTACAAAACCCAATGTTCTTCAGCTACAAATGGAAGGTGGATACAACCACCTGTCCTTTCCCTGTCCTTCCACCCTGAAGTAGAAGTAGAATGATGGAACCACTGTCACACTATCACTGTGAGATATAACACTGTAAACATGTACCAATAAATCTGAACCATGCATCAACCATGCATCAACCTGTACCTCAACCTATAATCAACCTGTACCATATACAAGTGCATCAACCATGCACCAACCTGTAATCAACTTGTACCATAAACAAGTGCATCCAACCATGTGCCAAGTATGTACCAATCATGTGTCAACTACTTATCAACTACTTGTCTCAACCATGTACTCAACATGTACCTCAACCAAAATCCCTCATCAATTTCATCATCCAAATATGATTTGTAGATTTGTAATAGACCTGGTGTATATGATCACATTCCTGCAAACCTTACTTAACTTTAAAAACAAGAGACTAGGATTTTCATCAAACTTTTCTTTAGTCTCACATGCCTAGTTTTGGATTAGTCAAAAACCCTAACTTGAAGTAATCATAACTTTGAAATTGTAATGTATAAAGATATGAAACTGATATACAATGTTATTTAGTGTGGTTTATGAAATTCCTCCTAGTTTCACTACTTGGAACCTCTTAGAAAAGGATTTATAGCAAAAATGGCATACCTTGTGGAATTCTGGCTTATTCTAGAGAGCGAACTTGTAGAGCGTGCCCCGCACAAAATATTTGATGAAATAATTTGAAACCATTAAAAACAATACTAAAGGTTGTAACCTAACAAAAAAAATTGGTCTCACTAAATTTGGACCTGTTATGAAGAAGTTATGACATTTTTACCTGAAACACCTGATTTTGATTAGTTTCAGGACTGGCCACAAACCCTATTTTCCACAGAGTGTAACTCCCAAACTACAACGACCCACAAGATGAATTTTTAACCACAGATACCTGGATAGGTTTTCTTACTTTCATAGCAATTTAATTATCTGAATCATTATAGAAAAACATTTATAGTGAAAATGGTGAGATGACCTGAAAATAACATACCTTAGAAAGCACCATCAAACAAATTTATCCTTCCTTGCATTTCGGCCTTCTTTTCTTCACTTTCCTCAACATTTCAGCTTAGATATAATTTTTATACCTTAGACACCTATATATATTCAATATACTCAAGTATGATTCAAATGAGATAGCCTTGCCTCTTATTTATACTCTCCAAGTAGCTTCCTTAAAAACATCTTCTAGGTCACATGGCTCCACTTTCCTTATTTTAGGGTTGGTTCCACTTCTAATTTCTCCATTAAAATTATTATTGAAATAATTTATTTTCACTTTGAATTATAATAAACTCATCACTTCACTTTATTATTTACCTTTTAAAATCTCTTAAACCACTTTGATTACTTTGACCTTTTGGGGCTTCTAGATGACATATGAGGGTCCTCCAACTTCGTAAAGCCATAACTCTCAAACCGTGAGCAGTTATGTGATGTTCTACATACCACCAGAAATGGCATGACATGTAATATCCATATAGAATTGTATTATCTAAAATTATATCATAACTCATACCGTTACCCATCAAACAAACTTGGGTCCATTACCCAAACCTGGGGTCTCCAACTTCTCATGCTCATAACTCTCTAACCGTGAGGAATTATGTGATGTTCCACATACCACCGGAAATGAAATGACAAGAAATATCCATATAGGATATTTTCTCTAACAAATTCACTTTCCTTCATCTCATTAATCCACAATTAAGCATGGTTTCTCTTACTCCACAAAGCGTCTTCCTATGAGGGCTTTCACCATAAGGGGACCACTTTGAAGTTCATCCATATTTAATTCTTATCAAGAATGACAAAACAATAATGAGTCATATTTACATCAAACACTATTGGGTCCATTACCCAAACCTTTGTGCTACACGTCTTTCTTCAAGGGTTGACATCAATGACAACCAACCTTAATCAACAATCTACCCCTTTGGCATTGATGGCAACACTCTGATGCAACATTGAAATCATATCACTCATGCTCCCCCTAAAACCATGCCTCTGTCCTCTACATATGATAAATCTCTCCCCCTTTGTCATCAATGGCAAAGGTATCTTTCCATCTGGGGCTGCTCCCCCTGACAGACTGCCCTCTTATGGTGCTTCCTTGTGCACATCTAAGACATATAGGATAAGCATTCAAAAAGAATTCAAAAAGCATTCATTTTTGGAGTAGAAATAACTCCAATTCTTTGGCAAAGATATTCAAAGGCTTCCCGTGGAAGTGGTTTTGTAAAGATGTCTGCCACTTGTTCTGTTGTGCCCACATACTCAACTCTAATGTTCTTTTCTGCAACCTGTTCTCATAGAAAGTGATACTTGATTGGAATGTGCTTAGTCTTGGAGTGCATCACCAGGTTTTTTGAGATACCGATGGCACTTGTATTATCACAATATATTGGAATGGGCTCATCATACTCAACATGTATATTTGTCAAAGTTTGTACAACATGCTGCTGCTGCAATATACTCTTCCTTGACTGTAGATAGATATACTGATGATTGTTTCTTTCTTAGCCATGATACCAAACACTCACCTAAGTAGAACGCTGCTCCACTGGTGCTTCGTCAGTCATCAATACAACCTACCCAATCTACATTTGTGTAGTCCATAAGTGATAGATCTTTTCCTTTTGGATACCATAATCCAAACTCTTCTGTTCCTTTGAGATATCTGAAGATCCTCTTTACTGCTAATACATGTGATTCCTTTGGTGTTGCTTGAAATCGTGCCACCTACCCAACTTCCTACATTACATTTGGTCTGGATGCTTTCAAATATAGTAGGTTTCCAATCATTGACTTATATTGCCTCTGATCTATAGACTTTGAATCATCATCTTTGCTCAACTTACAACTGGTTTGCATGGGAGTGATAACTGGTTTGTAATCTTCCATTCTGAACCTCTTTAGCATTTCTCTGATATACTTGGTTTGAGAAATAAAA
>ML778388.1:748861-765958 GCA_009831015.1 Picea engelmannii | reverse complement strand
AGCGACTGTGCATTCTTCATTGCTATATTGATCTTGCTTTCTTATCCATGTCATTTTCTGAGATTCTTGTTTGTGACTCTGTTGAGGTTCTTTAGGAGGGACTGTCATTTTGCAATTTTTGGCCATGTGTCCAAAATTGTTACTTTTGTAACATTCCACTTTAGTGCTCAAGGATTCAAACCTGTTGTAACTTCTTCTCTGTGTTTCACTAGGTCTTCTTGAATAACCCATTTGTGTATGGCTTTCAAAGTAGTTATTGTTCCTATTGTTAGCTTTGCAATTTACAGCTTTATGTCCAAAATTATTACAAGCATAACATAAACCAAAAAATATAGTTTGATACCTGGTAGTTGAAGATCTTATGAAAGGAGGTGCTCTTATGAATCCTTCTTCTTCTTGAGGCCTGTCTATCTGTTGTTGATTCTGAAATATGAATCTTCTCGGTGGAGGAGTGTCCCTATAATCTTCCTTATATATTTGTATCCCCTTTGATTGTTTTTGCATAAGTTTTTGGATTTGTTTCTTGCTCTATTGTTTTGGAGCTTGATCCGTTTTCTGTTTGATTGTATCCAAGTCTGGACTTGTCAAGATAAGATTTTTGACTGCTAATAATGTCATCCAGAACTTTTGAGCTATTCTACATATTTTTCTTTTGAATATCCTTTCTTAGTGTGAGAATCTCTGCTTCTAGGTTTACAATGATCCCGTCCTTTCCTTCTAGTTGTTCTTTGAGTGCTTATTCAATTCTTTTATCTTCTTCTATTTGAACCTTCAATTTTGTAATCATTTGTTCTAGTTCTTGAGTGTCTTTTTTCTTATCTAGTTATGCTTGTAGTTTCTTGTTTTTCTTCTTTTCTCTTCTCATAACTTCTATGGCACTCATTAATTCTTCTCAGAAGTCAACTTATGCCTCTTCAGTTTCTTCTTCATATGCTTCTTCATATTCTTCTTTGGAGTCTTCTTTATCGGAGTCTTCTACTGCCATGAATAGAACTCTCCATGTTTCACTGTCACTGACTTCATCTTCATTTGATGATGAGATGTCTTCATTGGTGCAAAAGTTTTTCTTGAAAACTTTCTTTGTAGTTCTTTTACCTTTATATGTTTGTCTTCCTTTTGAGTAACCTTCATCATTTGTCTTTTTCTTATGAGGACATTTGTTAGCAAAATGACCATTACCATCACAATTAAAACAAATTAAAGGAAGCTTACCTCTATACCTACCATTGGTTCCCTTGTTCAGTCTTTTGATGAAGTTGGCCACTTCTTCATCATCTTCTGAGACGTCACTGCTGCTGCTATATTCTTCTTGTTCCTTTTTCTTTTTCTTTGATCTTTTGGATGCTTTAAAGGTTGCTTCTTTTACATCTAGATTTTCCTGTTCAGTTCTCATCTCATATGCTGTGAAGATTCCATGCAGTTCATCCATGCTTATTGAGTTTAGATCCGATCTTTCTTCTAGTGTTGATATCTTAGGGTTGAATCTCATAGGAAGAGATCTTAATACCTTTTGAACAATTACAGATTCTTCTATTTCTTCTCCCAATCCTATGATTGCATTCATTGTTTCATCAACTCGTAAGAAGTAGGCTGCGATATCTTCATATTCCTTCATTTTTAGTTGTTCGAACTGACCTCTGTAAGTTTGAAGCTTTGCTGTTTTGACTTTTGAATCTCCTTCATAAATATTTTGAAGCTTGTCCCAAATCTCTTTAGCAGATTTACAATGTGCAACTTTGGTGAATACCGTATCACTGAGACCATTCAAAAGTGCATTTATGTCTTTGGAATTATTCTCACCAAGTTTCACTGCTTTGTCACTTGTTGGTGGAACTGTTGGTGTTGTGTATCCATCTACAATTGATTGCCAAACTTGAAATCCCTGTGCCTGTATATATTCCTTCATCCTTATTCTCCAAAAAGCATACTTCTGTCCATCAAACTGTGGTATTCCATTTTTATACGAGTTGGTACTCTCCATGATCTACTTTTCAATGGTTAAACTGATTTTTAAAGGAACCTGCTCTGATACCAATTGTTGGATTACTGAGAGGGGGGGTGAATCAGTAATAACGTAATTATAATCCTTTTTCTTCAAATGTTATATCAATGTAGAATTATTATTCAATAATGAGAAGTAATAAATAAACAATCACACACATACGTAGTACACTAGTGTTTTACGTGGACACCCAAATCGGGTGAAAACCATGGAATGCTTTTTCTTATATGTCTTGAAGAATTACTTTCATTGGAAGCACCAACTTCCTTTTTTTTCCAGCTGCAACTGGAAGGAGGCTCCAACCCCCTAGTTTCTTAGGCTACAACATGAGGGAAGCTCCAACTCCTCAAATCTCTGGCTACAACCAGAAGGAGGATACAACTCCCAATGTTCTCAAGCTACAACTAGAAGGTGGCTACAACCACCTATCCTTTCCCCATCCTGCCACCCTGAAGTAGAAGTAGAATGATGGAACCACTGTCACACTATCACTATGAGATATACCACTGTAAACCTGTACCAATAAATCTGAACCATGCATCAACCATGCATCAACCTGTACGTCAACCTGTAATCAACTTGTAATCAACCTGTACCATAAACAAGTGCATCAACCATGCACCAAACTATAATCAACCTATACCATAAAAAAGTGCATCCAACCATGTGCCAATTATGTACCAATCATGTGTCAACTACTCCTCAACTACTTGTCTCAACCATGTACTCAACATGTACCTCAACCAAAATACCTCATCAATTTCATCATCCAAATATGATTTGTAGCTCTGTAATAGACCTGGTGTATATGATCACATTCCTGCAAACCTTCCTTAACTTTAAAAACAAGAGACTAGAATTTTCATCAATCTTTTCCTTAGTCTCACATGCTTAGTTTTGGATTAGTCAAAAACCCTAACTTGAAGTAATCATAACTTTGAACCTGTAATGTATAAAGCTTTGAAAATTATACACAATTTTACTCAGTGTTTTTTATGCAATTCTTCCAAGTGGCACTACTCGTAACCTCTCAGAAAAGGAGTTATTGACATACCTTGCTGAATTTTGGCTTATTCTAGAGAGTGACCTTGTAGAGCGTGCCCCGCACAAAATATTTGATGACATGATTTGAAAATATTACACAGAATACTATAGAATGTAACCTAACCAACACAATTGGTCTCACTAAATTTGGATCTTTTATGAAGAAGTTATGGCATTTTTACCTGAAACACCTGATTTTGACTAGTTTTAGGACTGGCCACAAACCCTATTTTCCATAGAGTGTAACTCCAAAAATACAACGACCCACAAGCTGAATTTTTAACCAAAGATACTTGAATATGTTTTCTCACTTTCATAGCAATTTCAGGATCTTAATCATTATATAAAACAAGTTATAGTGAAAATGGTGAGATGACCTGAAAATAACATACCTTAGAAAGCACCATCAAAAGAATTTATCCTTCCTTGCATTTCGGCCTTGTTTTCTTCACTTTCCTCAGAATTTCGGCTTAGATATCATTTGTATACCTCAGACACCTATAGATATTCAATATTCTCAAGTGTGATTCAAATGAGATATCCTTGCCTCTTATTTATACTCTCCAAGTAGCTTCCTTAAAAACATCTTCTAGGTCACTTGGCCCCACTTTCCTTATTTTAGGGTTGGGTCCACTTCTAATTTCTCCATTAAAATTATTATTGAAATAATTTATTTTGTATTCACTTTGAATTATAATACACTCATCACTTCACTTTGAATTATAATACACTCATCACCTACTCTTCTCACTGCTTTAGACAATCATTCATTTCGATCACATGGAATTATTCCCTCTTTCCCCGTGTAGCTAACAAGGAAGACCATGTGCGTCAAGGTAGAAGTAGTCAATGTATCCCTCAGCTACAATATATTGTTAGGTAGGAGTTGGAATTATGCTATGCAAGCAATGGTTTCTATAGTTTTCTAGGTCTTGTTGTTTCCACTCGAGGGTTGGATCGTGACCATTGATCAATTATCCTTCTCCAAACTTGACCCTTCATTGGGGGAATCCATGGTACCGATGATTGATAATCCCCAACTGGGCATAGTCAACATAGGAGTTAGTTTGTGCCCATATTTGAAGGGTACCTTCGATTACTCGTCCCCTTAAGGCGATGTCAAGTTCATATCAGACCACCATAAGGTTGAGATTTTCCAAGTTTCGTCATTTCAGACGACTTACCTCAATGATCCATGGATACTTCCTTCCCCATCGACCAAAATGGAAGGGATAGGGAACCCTGGAATGCCCATGCCCTTTTCCACAGCCAAGGTGGCATACTCTTTAGTCCAGCAAGCTTTGAACAAACAGATCCAACTCCTGCACAAGAGTTAGATCCGATTCTAGAGCCTATTTGGGCTCAAGGCTCTCTCGCTGATACCGAATCATTAGATTTAGTCTTGCCTTCCGACGAAGAAATAATTGAAGAAATGACTAGTCCAGACAAACCCTAGGACGATCTCCATCATAGATCATACTTCCTCTCAGAGTTAAGAAGAATTGAAGCAGGAGAATTCACCTTGACTATGACTAAATATAGGTCTTGTCCTATTAATACCTTAACTACACATGAGGTTTATGCTGAGGGTAATATAGAAACTATCACTGAAACCATACCAATTAATATCTCCATAACCCCTGGCATCGTGGATAATGTTTTCATCAGAGCTAATTTTTCCCCTGTAGAGATTCAAATCTACACAGATCTATTTAAAGAATTTTGCGACGTTTTTTCCCGGCCTTACAAGGAAATGCCAGGCATTGATCCAAAAATAGTTGAACATGAAATCACAACTTATCCAGATTCCAAGCTTGTTTGGCAGAAGCTTCTTCTATTTAATCCCAGGAAAGAAGCAACCATCAAGGTTGAAGTTGAGAAACTGCTAAAAGCTGGTTTTATCTATCCTATCCATTTGACCCAATGGGTGTCAAATCTTGTGCCAATCAATAAGAAACAAGGCACAATTCATGTATGTACAAACTTCCATGATTTGAACAAGGCCGGTCCAAAAGATAATTTTCCCACACCATTCATCAACCAGATAATTAATGAATGTGTAGGTTGTGAGGCCTTTTCTTTCATGGACAGTTTTTTGGGATATAATCAGATACAAATCAAACCTAAAGACCAACACAAGATGGCATTCATTTTTCCATGGGGTACATTCACGTATCCTAGGATGCCCTTTGGTCTCAAAAATGCTGGAGCAACCTTTTAGCGGGCCATGTATTTTTCCTTCCATGATCTCAAGCATATAGTCAAGGCCTATTTAGATGATTTAGCATCTCGATATCACAACAGAATAGATCATCCCACACACCTCTGACTTATCTTTGAGCAATGTTGCTACTTCTGGATTCGCTTGAATCCAAACAAGTGAAACTTTTGTGTAACATCAGGACGTTTGTTATGTTTCATAGTGTCAAAAACAAGGATCATGGTTGATCCTCTCAAGGTTGAGGCAATAGTTTAGTTGCCTCCCCCATGCACAATTCTTCAACTTCAGAGTCTACAGGGCAAGGAAATTTTTTTAAGACGTTTCATTGCCAACTATGCCGAGATCACAAATGGATTTATGTGCTTACTGAAGAAATACATTCCTTTTTATTGAGACGATGCCGTTCAACTCCTTCAAAGAGTTGAAACATGCCCTCAAAACTGCCCCTCTACTTTGGCCACCCAACTATAATAAAGATTTATTATTATACCTGGCTGCAGCAGAGTCAACCATCAACATGTTCTTAGTTCAGGAAGATGATTTTCTCTTAGAATATGTGATCTGTTACCTGAGCCAAGGCCTAGTCGGGCTGGAACTCAATTATTCTCATATCGAAAAACTTGTGTTGGCAGCAGTCCATGCTGTTCAATGGTTCCGTCATTATGTTCTGTTTCGCAAGACCACCATCATTGCCATTGTGAATTTGTTTCAATACGTGTTGACACAATGGGTAATAGGTGGAAAGATCAGTAGATGGATAGTCATCCTCTAGGAATTCGACTTAGCTTTCATTTCTTCAAAATCCAAAAAGTCACTGGTCTTCACAGAACTCATCTCAGAACTTCTAGTCGAGTCATGTGATATTATGTCTGAAGAGTCACCTAACAGAGGAGATATGTTTTTGATCGCATCTTTGGATCCCTGGTACAGAGATATACATGTCCATCTCTAGACTTTGAAGTGCCCCCCCTTTTCTTCTCATGATGAGCATCGTCGTATACGTCGTCAGGAGAAGAATTATCTCATACTCGACGATACATTGTATCGAAGAGGTGTAGACTGCATCTTGCATCGATGTCTCACTCAAGAAGAAGAAGTTATTGTGCTTAACAATTTCCATACCGGATCATGTGGTGGTAATTTTTCTGGGTTGGCAACATCCCAAAATATTTTAGGAGTAGGTTACTTCTAGCCAATACTAATCAAAGATTGTATCGAATTAGTCAAGAAGTGCCACCCGTGTCAGATCTTCTCTCAGAAGATGAGGGCACATCCCGCTCCCATGTTTCCTATCATCACAGTTGGTCCCTTTACCAAGTTGGGGATTGATTACACTACATGCAACCCTCCTTCAGCTAGGGGGCACCATTATATCATTGTAGCCGTAGACTACTTCACGAAGTGGGTCGAAGCTATGCCAACGTTTAAATATGATGGGGAGACTGCAACCCTCTTTTTATTCAACTAGATAATAGAAAGGTTTGGCGTCCTAAGAGAGATTTTCACTGACCATGGCAGTCACTTTCAGAACCAGATGATGACCGAGTTAACATCAAAGCTTAGGTTGCAGCAAGAAAATTAATCACCCTACTACTCCCAAGAAAATGGTCAGGTGGAAGATGTAAATAAATCTCTTAAGACCATCCTACAATGAACGATCAAATCAGCCAAGTCAAATTGGCATTTTATGTTATACTTGGCATTATGGGCTTACCAAACGTTTGTTAAGACTACAACTGATTTCTCACCTTTTCAACTCATTTATGAGATGGAAGTAGTCTTGCCTATAGAATGTTAGATCCCATCCCTAAAATTGGCAGTATAGTTATTGCCAGATACTTCTCCACTTGAATAACGGTTATTATACCTTGAGAGACTCAATGAGTAGCGTCGTGTTGCATCCCTAGCCAACGAGGCTCACAAACATAAATTCAAGTGTCAGTATGATTGGTCCATTCGTCCTCAGGTTTTCTCTGAAGGAAACCTTGTCTTGGTCTATGACCCATGTGGTTCGGACCTTTCATCATAAAAGAGGTTCTAAAAAAGGGTGCTTATCATTTGGTTGACTTTGAGGGAAATGCTTTGGTGGAGCCTAGAAATGGGCTATACCTCAAGAAGTATTACTCATAGGTAGGTCACCTTGGGTAACTTTTTGTAACATATGTATAGTCTTTGTACTATTACTTTCTAATTTCTTTTAGTATTATGGATGTGTCATTTTTTATGTTATCGTTTGTCATTGTGGTAGATTTTAAGTGAATCAGAGGTGTTGATCAGGTACACAAATGGGGCTAGTTGATACACTCGGAGGATTTCCTATGAAAATTGGGTAATGTTTACACCTCGAGGCCAGTTATTATCTTTCAGAGGTATATTCTTAGGTGACACCACAAACAATGTCGCCGAGTATAGTGTAGTTATTGATTTGCTTTGTGATGCCCTGTCATTTGGTATCTCTCATCTCCAGGTCTATTTAGACGCTCAACTGGTTGTGTCTTATTTAAATAGATTCTACCATGTTCATGATCTGACTTTACATCGACGATTACTTAGGGTACGTCTCTTAGAATGAAGCTTTGATTATATTACATATTTTTATGTTCCTAGGAGACTAAACCAAGTTATAGATACTCTAGCTAATCAAATTTTAGACTGGCATCTCACACACATATAAAAATACATAGAGATAAACATGTAAATACATTTTTAAAGGAAAATATGATCCATAAGACACAAAAAGACATAAAAAATCCATATATAATATCATAAGCACCAGAGTACATAGGTGGATGCAAGCGCCTAAAACAATATGACCAGTAACGAGTCATGGGGCTTATGCCCTCAAAAGCTATATACAGGTGGACCTATCAAAGTCTGGAATAACTAAAGTCAGGGCCTGTGGGCCCTATTGTAATAATCAACAACGTTTTCCAAATGCTGAAATAGTTGAACCCACGTCCGTGGTGCCCCCACTACATGAGGCTGCATGGATGGCGGTAGATCCTCAATCTCTGCCATAGGGATGGTGCGAGTGAGCAAGGTAAAATTTCACTCAAATCATCTCAAAACCCTCTCAGTCTCACCAGCTGGAAGCTCTCCTGCTGCTTTTGGTCCCCTTGCAGTAGCAAATACAGCCCCTGGCCAAGGACGACACATGTTCCTCACATAATCTGCAGGTCATGAGGGTTCCAGATCTACACACAATAGACACGTATATGTAAAATAATCTGGTATAAAAAAATGATATATATAAAAAAACACCATAAAAATTATATATGTTTCAAAAAAGAAAAAAATGATGCAAACTTACCCATCTCGCCATGCTCCTCGATTGGAGGTACATGGATCCTGGGATCTCTTAAGAAATCAATCCCAGCATAGGGATAATCTTGTATGGCTGGGATCTTCCACGACAACCAAGAAAATAATTCGTCATCAAAGGACTCATTGGTCCTTCCACCACCCAGTCATGGCAACAAGACTACCCATCTGAAAACTGCAGGAAGAGAGTCTCGATGTCCTCGTACCACCACTCGAGGACTGAAACTAGGAACTCTTTAAAAAAAGAAAAATCTTAGGATCATCCCAAACTTGAAGTTCCTCTGCGTACACAACCAACAATATGTCAGCTGCATCTTCATACAATCCCATAGTGTAGTGATCCAATCAAATATCTGTGCATTTAAGCACTGGACTGCACATTTCATCTGTGCATGAGACACCTGATGTAGAGCAGCAGAGCCAGTCATACACCCAATAAGCAACAGTATCGCCTGTAGTGATAAATCAATGATCTTTCTTATTGGCACCTATGAGCTCGATAAGTCTGTACCAGCCTCACAATAAATTCCTATCAATTCTAATATATTATGAGGCCCCAAAGGAAATGTCTGAAAATTGACTGGTTCCCCTCTCTTGGAGAGGCCAGTCAAAAAGTATATATCCTCTATAGTAGGCATCAATGACTTCCCCTCTAACATAAAAGCTTCTGCATCAGGGTGCCAGTATTCAACCAAGGAATTCAGTAGCCTAGGTTGTGCTCTCATTAAAGGACATAGAAAAAACTTGAACAAGACACATTGCATTACCATTGCCACAATGTTAGGGTCTTCCCCAACTAGTGCGCTGATATCTTCATGCTCTCGTTCTCTCCATTGCACATACATCCTACACATGGGAAAATTTTCAGAGGGTTAGGATTTTATTTTTAAACCCTTTTTCACTCATGGGAGGGTCTACATGGGTTGTTGTGATGACAGTCGCATGTACACGAGATCTGACATCAGACAGAGCGAGTGTACATGCAGGTTGTCATAGGACAACCTATGTGGACCTAGGGATGACCTTTTAAATGTCAATGCCCCCCCAAGAAACCAAATTAAATGCATAAATAAAGAATTAAAAAGAAAAAGTAGGTAGTTTATACTTACTTGGTCCAGACGGATGGTTGTTTCATCCACTGTAGCTCCCAGAATCGTCACTTTTATCAAAGGGGTTTTTTTTTCTCCAGAGTCAATTTCCAAATCAACAATGGTGATAATGAGTTGCCAGCTTCTATTTATAGACTTTTTGGCCCTTTTTTGTCCCCCCTTATCATTTTCTTTGAATTGAAAACCATTTAGAGTGATTCAAGAGTTGGTATGGAATGTTATGATCGGGTATCAAGACATTTTTTGGAGTTTTGGGTCACTTTTGATGGTCCATGGGAAAAACCTCATATGGTCAACTTGAGCATATAGGTTAGGTTTCCACCCCTACTTTTGTATCTCGTTGTCTTTATCCCTTTTCCATAGGATCGATCCCATCAGGTTGTGACATGGAACCATCATTATTTCTTTACAAGTGTCGTGATTTGGTGGTAGAGCTTACCAGAACATGGATGCCCTAGGTAGACCCTAGTTGCATTATGGTGTCCATGCAGTTACTAATGACTGTAGGCTCGAGAGTCCTTTTTGTTTTTCATGATTACACGTTTGAGACTCATTTGCATGACTCTTGACCTCACCCACAGGACTCCCAAAACATAACGAGTCTTATTTTAAGCCCTTTTCAGACCCTCTGAACATGAAAATATTGTCAAGGGATCTTGTGGCCTTTCACAGTCATTAAAATGAAATTTGAAGTGACGTCTATCCAACGATAGTTTACCCCTTTTTCAGTCTGGATGGTCAACTATACGAACAAAGGTATACTCTAGAGGCTTCGGATCCCTAGAAGAGTACTCTCAGGTATAATTTTAACCATTTTTCGGGCATGAGGGACTAAATTTACGAAAAACGAACCCCCACAAAGTCCATATTTAAGCTCTTTTCAGACTCCCTAAAATTGAAAATATTGTCGAGTGACCTTATTCTTTCACACTCATTAAAATGGTCTAGAAGAAAATTCCTGATGGAGTCCATAGTTAATCTTTTTTCAGACTCCTTAAAAATGAAAAAATGGCCGAGTGATATTGTCTTTATCACACTCATTAAAATGGTTTTGAATAGACATCTTGTTGGTGCTAGTTTACCCCTTTTTTGAATCGACTAGACTACCTTCGAAAAAGGTACCCCAGAGGAGTCTCCTTTTACATTTTTCAGAATCTCTAAATATGAAAAACCATCGAGCTTACCTTCTCTGGGCTCCTTAAACTTCCATCGAAGGAATTTACCATTGTGTGTTGTGTTAACTGTGTTTGCATACCAACGTCTTTGGTCTAATGTTAGCTCCATGTTTCTCTCAACTAATCCATATGAAGCATGCCTTATACGCAAGACCTGTAGCACTTTGCCTCTGCGTATTGAAACCTTTGGCCCCAGGAAGGATTTTTCCTGAGTGTCCTTACTTTGAACATCAGTCTTGTCCTTGTGCCTTGAACTTGTATTTTTGTGACACTCATTCCTCCTTTGTAACATAACAATTTTTTATTCTTTTTCCAAAATTATTGAAAAAAGACAAAAAAAAAATCAAATATACCCCAAAAAGAGGAAGGGAAAAGTATTTTCTTTTTATGGGTAGCACAATGCGTTGCCCTTGGATAAAGAACATCTGTTCGTTTGTTCTTCAAAACCTAGGATTTCATATGACCTTAGGAAGTTGTTCCTTCTACATTGAGTTGTGTCCTCTTCCATTTGGTTATTCTTCTGAACATATAGAGAGTTTGCATTGTCTCCTGCCTCGTAAACTTATGTTAATTCCATGCTACCTAAGTCTCATCATTTTTCATGCTATTGTCCAAGGGAATTTTTTACCAAGCCTGAGTCATCCCCTCTATAGTTTGTCTCTTTCCCTCATGCTTGGTCATCCCGAAACTCAAATCAAGTCTTTGTTTGAAATCAATGAAGCCTTCATTCTGATAATAAAGATTCTCTAGTCCATGACCGACAAGCCGTCGAAGACCTCTGGGTAGTGAAGTCGTACACTCATATTACACTCCTACCTGATTTTTGAAGATTTTGAAGTTGTTGCTTGAGCTCTGAAGACCTAATCTCCAACCATTAGGCCTCATCAGCTTCTAGAAGATGGATACTCTACATGTATATCTTTTTGATTTCGAGATGTAGCTCCGCTGTGTATTGCTCATGGATACACTTTATATAGTTATATGACATGGATCTATAGTGTATTTTATTGGTAGCCATGATTTTATTTTATCCCGAGCATGGGTATGCCTGCCTCGGTGAGATAGCTATTATTTTGCAGATGGCACCTCCCGATTTCTAGTCTCTGGGCTCACCTATTCGGAACATCGGTGAAGATTGTTAATGTATTTTGGCCATCATATTCTCTTCTAACCTCAGACATTAGGGGTCATTTGTTATAACCCTAATTTTCACCAGACATTCTTACCTGGCATCAGGCCATCTCAGATTCCTTGTTTTCCAAAACACTGCTAAACAACTCTTCTTAAAAACCCTTTTTATAAATTCCCACGCACCCTGCTCCATTACTGCATGCGTGTACACACTAGCTGACCCAAGACAACCTGCGTGTACCTACAAAAGCACGAAAAAAAGGAGAGTTGTTGATGGAACACACATCTTTGGGTAAGTTAACTAAACCTTTCGGCCATGCATGGGCGGTCATTTGACCAAATACCTAGCTCCTTCTAACCTATAAAAGAATGGGTAGGGGTCCCATTTGAAAGGAGGAGAATAATAGTAAAGAAAATATACCCAATTAATCATTCCCTTTGTCCCAACCTTTCAAAATCCTTGTGCAAAGAGAAGTATAGAGAAAAGAAGTTAGAAGATAGTGGAAGAAGAGCTCAGGACCAGGATCGAGGAGCAGTAGCCAACTTTATCATTGTAAGGCATCATTGTGAATTTAATAAAAGAATTGCTTTTCCTGTCTCGCCATATGAGATTGTCATTATTGAAATATTGATTGTATGATTGATTAAATCTCTAACCTGTTAGTTCATAGATCAAATGCATGTGGAGTTCTTTGTTTCTCTTTAGTGAATGGAGGTCAGCATTGGGAGGAGAGTTGAAGTCAAAGAACGACAAAGTGCGAAAAGGGATCAACACCAAACACGAAAAATAAGGTGCGCCAACTTAATCTCTTGAGCCTTGTATTTACACATGAGTAATGGGGGTTTATGCATGGGATGATGCTAAAAAGTAAGAATATTTAGGTCATTTCTGCATGCATGATAAAACTCTTAGTGCTAGTCCGTAGGAGGGATTTCCCACCCACAACACTTGTTTTGTTCTAGATCCAGGTGGATCTAGGGAGATTAGTTTATGTTTGCATTTACTGATTTATCCAATAACACTTCATTGGTCGTTCTAAGAACTGATGCCATTAAACACAAATCCAACCTAGATTCTGTTAGGGAAAACAAACAACACATGCTAAAAATCTAGTCAGCAAACGAGAAAACAAAACCTTCTTACTATGAACGCACTAGTTGGTGATGAAATCCAACGTTGCGAGAACAATGTAAGAAGGGATGAGATAGAGAGAGTGGAAAAGTTACATTGAAGACCTGCTTAATGGACTTACACCCTGGTGCAAGATCCCACACATAAACATGGGTATACCCTCCAAGGAGCCCAAGTGAGTTTGGCCAACATCAATTCTAAGTACCTTGAAGACTTGCCTCTCCAGAGTCACCTCATGTAACGACCCTAAAGAGATATGCCACTAAGGTTACCAATTATGACAATGATGCCTGGGAAAACATTTGGCAGTCTAATCCACGCGCAAAGGCAGGGTATCTAAGCATGAAATCGACTCGAGAAGGTCCCCACAGGATTTTCTTGTCAAGTGACCCCCAATAATACACGCAATCTCTACACTAAGACCAACAAAGCAGGGTGAGTAACTCTGTTGGTCCTCATGCGACCTCGTGATTGACCCTTGTGTTACAAGGGATTCCTAGGACAAAATGTAGCAAGTGGATTTGAACTCTTTCTATCATAAGATACTATATTTGTTTGCATATTTGGAAAGTTATCTTTCACACCTATTCCAAAGCCCTGCAACTAATCTAATGTAGGTTTTCTACCAGAAAATATAAAAATCTCTAATCAATTTTTATAAGTGCTTTATTTTAAATTTGTTGTTATTAAGAGGAAAATGGCGTGGACTAAATGATGTTTTGACCGACTCTAAAGAATGCAAAGAAATGAGAATGAAAATATTTCACTTCGAAGAAAACTATAGTACAAGAAGGAGAAAACATTTATCATTCCCAGATGCACAATGTCCCAAAATTTTATTAAACTCTTCAATATCAAGAAATTCAATAAATGATCCAAAGATACTATACACCAATACATGATTCTTGGCCCCGGGGGCCATGAGGGGGAATGTTTTTTAAGAATTCAAGACCAAAAATGCCAAAAACCATGCAATTTCACTACTTCAAATGCAAAGATGTCGTGAATCTAATGCAAAACAAGAAATAAGATTTTTTGTTTTCAAATATAGCTAAAAGCAATAGAAAATCACTTCAAAACAAACACAATACAAACAAAGTTTCTCTTTTAACATGAGTTATTTAGAAAAAGAAGTTTTCTTTTCACTAAATAATTCTAATGAAAGACAAAGCTTTGTAACTGAAAGACACTCAAAGCAAGAGATAAAATATTTCAAAAGAAAACAAGATAAAAAAAAGAAAATATGGCTAAAATTATATTGAAATATTGTCAAGAAGATGGTAAACAGACTATAATCAAACCCAAAAATTCACCCCAAAACCATATTTAAGATCTAGACAAGAAAAAACCCCAAAAGACAAAAAATTCCCAATCGTCGCAAGTTGTAAGATGAACACAGTGCGACGATCCTAGATTGTCACAGGGGACAGGAAAAACGCAATGCAACGACATCACAATGTCTCTAGAAGGAAAAGTGCAGTGATCCTAAATTGTCCCACTATCCCTCAAGGTAGGGCAAGGCAAGGTGTGACGATCAAAGGAAAAAATGGAAAAAATAAAAAGCGTGAAGGTTTTTCAAGTGAAGTTTAACAATTAGAGAGTCAATTTGGATCTCCCAGTAACGTAGAAAACAAAACCCAAGAAATCAAAGAAAGAAAGAAAGAAAAACTAGGAAAACAATATGTTCCCTAGTGGAGTCGCCAATTTTGTTATCGGACAAATCGATAAGTGTGGACACAAACTGATATCCCTAGTTTCACCCCGAAAGTAGAACAAAACAAGACAAAATATTAAACTTTCCCTAAGTTTTAATTATCAAGCATGCTAACTAATAGGGGATAAATGACATACCTTTTAAATGTCGTTTGTCCTTTCTAGTGTCATTCTCGCTGTGTTCCAAGGCCTATGGGATGCTGAAACTATAAAAAGACACAAGCCAATGAAGTGAAAGAAGTAACGTATACCTAAAAAAACTTATGTATGTGATCAAGGAATCATACAATAAAATAAGACCAATTTTATGGGAAAGAAATATATTACTGTATTAGAAATATGAAAAGGAGAATACAACCAAACACCTTGATTTTGTAAGGTCCCTTCCAATAGTCCCTTTCTTCCCACACACTTCTACTCCATGGATTATGAGATCAACAATCTATCTTGACAAAGAAAATCTCAAAGCCACTCTAACCAAGCTAACAATCTCAAGCCAAATTTCCAATCTAACTTTCTCCATGATAGATCCTCTCCTTTTATAAGATGAAGAGGATAAGGTGAGGAGGTTAGGATAATCCCACTAAATCAAAAAAGAGAGTAAGATCCAAACCGATTGGAGGCCACCTCACTATAGAATCTTCTCCTTCTAGAAGCATCAAGAAGATGATCATTTTTCCCATGTACGAAAATCATCGCACCTCTATAACTGAGTAGAGTGCGACAATGTCACAGGCCAAGTTTAGTAGATCATGCGATGATCTTGGATCGTCGCACCCCTAGAACTAGACAGGGTACAATGATCCTCCTTATTAGGGTTTTTACAAAGGAGAATATGATTGCATCTCTTAGGAAAAATTCTTCTCCCTTCTTTCCTCAGGAATTCAAGCCACTGATCCCTCTAAAGACAACATATAGGTTTACATCATTAATGGTCATAAGGATGAAAAACATAATGTGTAATACATATCATCCTACACTTTATTATGTTGACTACACCCTCATAGTTCCATGTGTTAGCGTCAGAAGTCACTCCTGGATTGCTTGTAGGAGCAGAGCCCGACACCCATCAGTTTAATGTCACGATTTGTTTATAAATGATGATCAAATGGACATAAAGACTCGGGGAGATATCAATCTAACTCAGGGACTGGGTCTAGCATGTATGGGACAAAGGAGGTCTTGATCTAACTTCAGCCAGTGGGTTGATTAAAATATGATCAGGTGGAAGACTTGATAAGAAAGGTGAACAAACAACTTCGGACAACAGGATTTCAGCGGTTTGCAGAAGAAAAACTATGAATGAAAGATCCTCTTGGTTCAGGGTCTCAAGAAACTGAGAAGGGGACTTGACTGGATCCTCCAATTCCAAGTCACTCAGCGTTGGGAAAATCACAAGAACTGATTAGAAACAACGTAACTTCTACAGTGATCCAACCTACATCATCCTATAACAACTACAACTCGACTGGATCCTACAATTCCAAGCTATTCTAACACAGTGTAAACCGAGATGTGAAAGAAACTAACATTCATAAGGCAAGAAGTCTCAAAATTCCATGCATAACCAGAATAACAGTGCTTTGTTAAAGCTTTACAACCGGAAGCTCTGCTCAACCATTGATAGATACAAAAATGGCGAAAACGCTTTCATATACTCAAAACAACAACAACAACAAAATCGAGACGTTGCATTAAACACTTTACGTCTGCATGGTTTCTGACAATCTGCACCTGCAATCTCTGAATGATCATGCAACTTATGGCAGACACAATCGAACCACTGACAGTTCCATAGGTGAATCGACGTGCCTTTAATTCGTCACCGGACTTTCCCATTATGGTGGAGGCTATGTCTAACCACCACCAACTACTTCAATAACTGCTTCATTGGGATTGAGGATGGCTCGGCCAACTCGGCACTTCTGTGACATGGAAGACCCTTCGCGCTACCACTTGGATCAGCTAAATGGCCTGATGAATAGGCGTGGAGGCTGGTGCGAAGGATGGGGTGCATAACGGGAGTGGTGGAATCAAAAATATGAGGGTGTGATAAGAAGTGACGAGGCGTGAGAGGGGCCACAAGGGAAGACATATGGCGGAAGGCAATAAGCGAAGGGGGTAGGAGATAAGATATTGTTATAACCCTATATTGCACTATACCTGCTTACCTGGCATCATGCCTACTCATGCCTCTTCCTAGCCAAATCCATGCTGAACAATTCCTCAAAAAACCACTCAAAACAAGT
>ML778388.1:715349-725780 GCA_009831015.1 Picea engelmannii | reverse complement strand
CAATATGTACCAACATCATCAACTATACACCTCATGTATGTGCCAACTCATCAACTGCTTGTCTCAACCATGACTAGTTTTGGATTAGTCAACAACCCTAACTTGAAATAATCATAACTTTGTACCTGTAATGAATAAAGATAGGAAACCGATACACAGTGTTCTTCAGTGTGTTTTTTGCAATTCCTCTAGGTTTCACTACTTGGAACCTCTCAAAAAAGGAGTTATAGCAAAAATGACATACCTTGCTGAATTTTGGCTTATTCTAGAGATCTACCTTGTAGAGCATGCACCGCATGGAATGTATGTTGAATCGATATGAAATTATTAAATAGAATACCAAAGACTGTAATATAAATAAAAAAAAATTTCTCACTGAATTTGGATACGTTATGAAGAAGTTATGATGTTTTTACCCGAAACACCTGTTTTAGACTAGTTTCGAGACTAGCCACAAACCCTATTTTCCACGGAGTGTATCTCCAAAAATAAAATGACCCACAAGATTAATTTTTTACCATAGATACTTTGATATTTTTCCTCAATTGAATATCAATCTCATGATCTGAAGAATTATAGAAAAAATGTTATTACAAAAATAGTGAGATGACCTGTAAATAACATACCTTAGAAAGCATCATGAAAATAATTTATCCTCCCTTCAATTCCAACCCTCTTTTCTTCACCTTCCCTTTGAAATTAGGCTTAGATATCATTTGGTTACCTTAGTCACCTATAGGTCTTCAATATTCTCAAGTTTTCCACACCAAATATTCTCAAGAAGCTCTCACAAGAAGCTCTCCACTAATACTCCAAAAGATATTCTCACAAGAAGCTCTCCATTGATCCACAAAAGGGATGATCTACAAGAGACCATTTCTATCTTATTTATACTTTCGTCCTCTAGCTCACTTAACCCATTTCTAGGTGACTTAACCTATTTTCCTTATTTTAGGGTTAACCACTTTCCATAAATAGAAAGTTCTCCAATACTTTATCATTTAAATATTCCTTCTTGATTTTGCCACCTTACTTTATCATTTCTTGATTTTGTCACTTCTCTTTATTATTTAAATAATCCACCTCTACTTTTTCACTTTACTTTATCATTTAAATAATATTAACCCATTTCTAGGTCACTTAATCTATTTTCCTTATTTTAGGGTTAATCACTTTCCATAAATAGAAAATTCTCCAATACTTTATCATTTAAATATTCCTTCTTGATTTTGTCACCTTACTTTATCATTTTCTTGATTTTGTCACTTCTCTTTATTATTTAAATAATCCACCTTGAATTTGTCACTTTAATTTATCATTTAAATAATGATTTCTTCTTTTAGGTCACTTTGACTTCTTTGACCTTGGGGGCTTCATCCCTTCATGTGGGGGTTCTTCATCTTCGTAAGGCCATAACTCTCAAACCATGAGGAGTTATGTGACATTCCACATACTACCAGAAATGGCATGACAAGCACTATCCATCTAGGATAGTTTCACCAACAATTTCCTTGATATTCATCTCATTATTCCACATACAAGCATGGGTCCTCCAATCATTCTTCTAGGATAACTCAATCCACAAAGCGTCTTCCCGTGAGGGATTTCACTATAACGGGACCACTTTGGATTTCATCCATTTGTGAACCTTATCAATCATGATAAGACAATAATGAGAGCATGGGTCCTCCAACCATTATTCTAGGATAACTCAATCTGCAAAGCGTCTTCCCGTGAGGGCTTTCACCATAAGGGGACCACTTTGGAGTTCATCCATTTTTGCACCTTATCAATTAGGATAAGAAAATAATGAGTCATCTATACATTTTTCCAACAATGCATCATATACCAATGAAACCACATCGATTCATATTCATCATGTATCAATGCACCTCATTGATCCATCTTCATCATATCAATGACAACTCATTGATCCATCTTCATCTATGCATTTTGATCAAGGACAATACATATTACATTACATCAATCGTCAATCAATCAATCCTTTGGCATCAATCAATCACTTGACATCAATCAATGACATCAATAAATCAAACCATTGGCATCAATGACAACGTGATCCAACATGATCACCCATGGGGCCTCCACCATCCATCAGTTCTCTTTCACAAACTTGTTCCCTAAATAGGCCAAGCCATATTTCACCGGGGCACCCATTTCTGTATCTGTATACTCAACCCAAATTATTCTTTATTCATTTGGTAATTGTATAGAGCCCATGTTTCCAACATATACATAGCTTTTTAGTCGTCATCCCCAATGGCCTTCTTTTACCTAGAAAAGAAACCTATGTTTCCCTTGGTTGGGGAATCCACCCTTTTTCATATAGAAATCTTTGGAAAAACCTAAGTATCCCAAACCCATGCAACCATGATCTCTAAGTTTTCCCACTTTTTCATCCTCTAGCACAATTTAACCCCATGTCTTGTTGTCCCCCTCGCATTAGATTCAGTTTTACGGTTGCTGGAAATCATCCTTCAAAACCCCAACCAAGGGAATTCATGAGTCCCATAGTGTCTTGAATTCGTCCATGTTCCCCACCAGTTCATAATATCACCTATTACTCAGTGGATTCCAAAAATCCCTTTGCTTCTTGATGTTGCGTCTCCCTTCCTATCGACATCAACATAGTTTCTAGAAGGGAGGCAATATCTTGACTCTCATTACCTTTTCAATGAGGAGTCTCAAACAAAACAAAGAGAGTCATCATTCCTTTTTGATTCCGTTGACCCCCATAACATTCTTCTTCAACACACTCTCATGTTAAGGTGGGTCTTACTATGCGACCATTGTAGTTTTCCATACCAGCAAAAGACCTCTGAAATTGATAGGCCATCAATTCCTACAATTCATCGACACTTCTTCCCATCTTCCATTACTCGATTCAGAGCTAGTTCACCATTCGAAATAGTTATATGTCATTATCAACTACCCCCGAGGGCACTGTAACTATCTACATCATCATACACCTTCGATTACAATCCCACATTTTGGTTTCATGACATGACCATGGGGCATGCCCGCCTCATTTGTATACAAATTTTATTTTCTTCCTAAAGAAAGGTTTGGTTCCCACAGTTTTCCCTCTCCCTCTGACAGATCACTCTTGCAGTTCCTCTCTTCTCTTTTCCACATAATGGCACCATCATCAAAATAAATGTTGATGTATTTCAGCTATATGTCTACTCCTAACCTCACACACCAGGGGGCATCTTTTATCATCAAAAAATCATCATAGCATTACAAACAATGGTTGAAGAAAGACATCATTTCCAAAAACAATTAGTACACCTACAACATCAAAATCCATGAAAAAGAGCATAAAAATATATACTTTTTTCATAAATCAAAGTGTGCAAATTCACCAAAGGAAGCACACGCACTATGCACGGAGTGCGTGGGCTAACACAATCCTATTTTTGCGCAATGTGCACAGAATGTGCATGATGCATGACTGTCGAAACGAAAAACGACACACTTCTCATGAACAACACATTTATGAATCTTTTTGGGCTCTCAACCACTTCCATTCCGACCTCCAACACGATTTGACACTTGGATCTGAGAGAAATCTAGCTTTAAGGCTGGTCAAGGGATAGGAAGTACCCTAAGAGGCCCCTTGTTCACATTACGAACCAATTATATCTTTCCATGAATGGACACTATAAATATGTGCCATGGGTGTGCTAGAAAAATAAGAATTTGAATATATTGTTATGATGCAAGAATTCTTCTTGGAGAATCCTCTTTGCTCTTTGAATCATTCAAGAACTATAGCAAGGGTCATTCCACTCACCTCTTGAGAGGATTGGCATTGTATTTTTTCTCCATTGTTGATTTCCATTGTATGAAGAGAAGACCTCTCTATTAGGGAACTCAAGAGCCCTCCCAAGGAGGAAGAGGGGATTTATATGTCCCTTCCTTTCTCTACGGTGAAATCATATCAATACATTGATCCATTGGTAGCTATATGATTGTTATTTTCATTTTTCATGGTTCTAGTTCTTGCAAGTTTATCTAACATTTGTTTCATTTTATTTTTATTTCCTTGTTTCATGTATGTTTAATTATCTAATCAAAACACAACTCTCTGTCTTGTTTAGTTGACTTAATTAGGCAAGTAAGTGATGTGTTTTTTCTCACCCATGTGACAAAACCAACACAATAATCTATGTTATTGTTCATTTATCTCTGTGTTAATATTATAGACCTCTATTCATTTCATTATGCTCATAAATTCTAGATCAACTGATTACAATCTTGTAACAGATACATATTCCTTATTCCCTATGTAATTGATTTAAAATAAGTAGTTGTGTACCTGTGATTGTATGGTAAATTTGCATTCCTAGTAAATAGGCTTGATATTGTTTTCGTAGAGACCCACGTAGTTGAATGATATAGGCCTATAAATATGTTTGAGTAAATGAGTGTTTGTAAATGGATTTGATGGCTGAAATATTTGTATTTCTTGTGAATGTGTGAGATTCATTAGCAAGTTGGAGGTAATTTCATTCATGATTTTCTACATTTAATGTGATAGTGGTGTATGCTTCATTCAACCAACGATAAATATCTATGTATGCTTAACAAGGAAAAATAACTCAAATTTATGCATGTATATTTCTATACAAGAAAAGTGATATGGATTTTATGATCATAATGAAATGACTATAGATTATTAATAGGTTCTTAACACAAAATAACAGAGGTACAATAAAACTGGTTTTCTATTCAATAAGGAAATAAGATGAAACTGTAAAATGCAATGGAAAACAAGCTTGTTGGAATGGCGGAGGCTTATCTCTGAGAAGAGATGTGACGACTATGCTCATTCACAAGATGATGGTTACAATGAGTCTATGAAAGCCTTTTTACAATAAACAGGAATGTCAAAAACCCTATACATCCAAAAAGCTAACCCTAGGAGATGAAGCACAAAAAGTCATGTGGGCCCCATTTGGGTAAGTTAGTACATCAACTTCCCAGGGTCATAACTTTTGCATACGATCTCCATTTGGGATGCATAATAGCGTGTTGGAAAGGTATCATCGTGGAGATTCATTGAGAAGTTAAAAACTACTAAAAATAGTAAATTACCAAAATTGCCAGAAAACTATTTTGAGCCAGTTGGAAAAGGTGGGTGGCCACTGATATCCACCTAGATCAATCCTCCCTCCTTAGAAAGAAATGTTCTCCATTGCATTGAGTTTCCCCATCAGATGAGGAAATTTCTGTTGAATTTGGACTTGAGTGAGCCACTTGCCTTGGTGCATGAGCTACCCTGCTTTGATGACTGGATAAAAATGGATCTTTTGTTGTCGAGTGCCCTTGATTTGTGTGTCCAAGATCTGATCATTGGATCCTTGTTGTATGCAGTTGGGGTTGAGATCTGTTGGTGTCAGCTATTATTCTACTTCTGAGGTGTCCAATAATGATGGGAAATAAGGGCGAAGGAGATCCACGTTGAACACTGGGTGCAGGCCAAGGAAATGAGGCATGTTGAGCTCAAAACCATTCTCCCCCATGACCTTGGTGATGGTGTGAGGCCCATAACGGAGTGGGAAAAGCTTCCAATGGGGTCCTATAAGGATTTCTTTCTACAAGTGCAACCAAAATTTGATGCCCATCTGAAATGTATTTGGCACCCGATGTTGATCATGGCACTACTTGTACTTGTCATTGGACTTCTTTAGAATATCTTGAACCTGTTAGTAGATGTGATAGATCTGCTTAATGAACTGGGTGTCTTTGTCAACTTCAGTTGGAGTAAGATATGAGTCAGTCAAGGTGACCACAAGGGAATGTGCAACATCTATGAGACCCAATGGTTGGAATCCCAACCCCACCTAAAAGGGGTTGTGGCTGGTTGATCTATGTAGGGATCAATTGTAGCTATGATGGGCATAGGGAGGGATCTCATTCCATGTACAAGGGTGCTTGGAATTATATGTTGGCAAATGTTTAATAGGTAGCATATGCTTGTCATTGATGGCAAGTACAAAAGTGAAGATGGCAGGATCAGAGTGTGCATCAATGGAAAAACAGGAACAACGTAAGCTCAGGAGGAATTAGTGCAGAGTTGAATGCAGTGCATAGGTGTGCACCAGGGATGAGGTTAACTCATGACTAAAGCTCAAGGGAGATAGCGTACTTAGGATCACAGGCAGATCAAAGGTCGAGTCTTTTGACACTTATAAATTTTTCCAAGTAAGAAGGATGTGTAAGCTTGGAGGAGAAGCATCAGTGATCGTTGGATCCCATCCCAAATTCTCAATGACCATCATATCTCAATGTAGACAAGAGGAGCACGTAGATATGGAGGATAGATCTCGGGCGTTAGATCTGAGCGCAGGGTCCAACCACCGTTGGATCGAGGAGAACCTGCATGTTCTTTAAAGTGAAATGAGTAGAGGGATCACAAAATCCCAAAAGAAGGAGGGCCATCCATCTTCAGGTAGGACACGTGGGGATAGATCGTCAGTTTGCTGACTAGAGAGTCAAAGAAACTATGTTCCCTAACCTCTCGAAATTGCGATATCTGAAATCGCGATCTAATCTTAGCCGTCAAATTAAGGTTGAATCTGGACTGTTGATTCCAGTCCATGTCGGAGTTTCGGGGATCAAGAGTTGGAGATGTCAAGTAATATCATCCATAGAAATCTTGATTTCGCGATATGCGAAATTGTGACTTAATTGCAGCCATTGAATCAAGATCAGATCTGGACCATTGATCCAACTCAATATCGGAGTTTCGCTAATCGCGACATGGAGAGGGAAAAGAAACAATGCAACAAGAATTGCGAAATCGTGATTTAATTGCAGCCATTGAATCAAGATCTAATCTGGACCATTGATATCAGTACATTTCGGAGTTCACGGATCGAGAGTTGAAGAGGTCAAAGAATAATAACCACAAGAATCTCGAAATTGTGATATGCGATATTGCGATTTAATTGCAGTTGTCAGATCAAGATGTGATCTGGACCGTCGATCCGATTCACGTTAGCATACCACGTCATCTAGGAACACGTGGCACAACCATTTAATGACAAGTGTCAGACTAATTCAACATTTTAGGCACATGTAAGTCACAAATCAGAGTGACATGTGGCAGTATTCAACACGTGTCAATCCATGTGTGACGTCAACAGATTTACACCACTTCAGAGTTTCGGTAATTGGGAGATGGACAGATGTCAGAGGAAAAGGAGGGGCTAAAGGGAATGAGCCTTGGTGCAAGGTTAGGTGGAGAATAGATGGCAGGTGGGGAGGAGAACGATACAAAAGGTGACATGACAGGAATGGGGCCTGTTAGAACCCTATATAATAGGGAATCGGTATTCTGAATAATATTTATCTATTTCAGGCATTATGTGTTTGCTCATGACACATGGTGAAGGTGGTAGAAAGCACTCGACACTGACCAAGCATCAGATGAGTACCTGAACACTAGCTTCAAAGAGAGGTCCGGTGCATTTTTAGCAAAAAATTGTGAATTGGTTTGAATGGAAAAATTTTTATTCTTGTGGGTAAATACAAAGTTGGGTTTATTATCCAAATTTGGTTTTATAATCTATTTTTGGTGAATTGAGCCAAAATTGGCCCCTCGGTCTTTATGGAGAGTTTTAGTCTTGTTTATCAAAATATAAATATTTTGAAAAATATTTTTCCAAAAATTATATGGGCCTAGGGCCAACCTCCGAATACTCAACATCAAGGACAAGCACCATTTCATAAACCAACAACAAACACACAAGCTAGCTCCAACACCAATGCCAAACTCCAAAGCTCAGCCTTGGGCTCACTTCATCGAAAGACTACATGACTGTTGGCTCATATAAACACCCAAAGTTCAGTTTACCACGTGAATGTGGGATATTTCCCATAGAAGCCAAAAATAAAATAAAGGCGCAGGCATGTTTTCTACCATGAATTCCTCATGGGACATCTGGAAATCTCTCGTTTGAACACAAAATTGGAGGTAGTTTCTTGTTCCATCCATCGCTAAGGAGTTTGGCAACTGTGGAAGCTAATTCTTAGGAGCCAAAGATAAGCCCAGTTATCAAGTGCATGTGCATGCTTAGTCAGAGTATGAGATGAAACCCTTATGAGCCAAAATTTCACCACGATGTATATGATGAGAGTTACAGGTGTGAGTTGAAAGCTAGATGTTGGTTTTCCTCAAGTTCTTGACCAAACAAAAGACCCGTATACAAAAGGTTGAACAGGCACTCCAGTTTGCAGACACAACGATGTTAAAATCTCAAGCAACAGTTAAGGTGAAAGAAGAACATCTAATTTGACAAACCGAAATGTGTTTGCATTTAAGTATACAGCTCATGTTCTAATTTTCATTATTTTATCCCTTTTGATCTCCATGTCTGGCAACTTCATCAGACAATTTTATAATATTTACAACATAGATTGCTACATGAGTGGCATAAGGAAAGTGTGTTGATTCTAAGATACTCTTTGTTTTACACTTTCACCAATGAAGACAATGCCAAATGTTTGAAGAGACCAAGTAGATAGGAAGGTACCTTACAAGGAGTCTAGATCTTTTAATTCTTGAAGGCCACACCCTTTGAAGTCATAACTCAAAGATTTGGAATTTATTAATGAGAGTGAATAAAGGGTTTGAATTATGCTATCTGGAACTTTGTTTCAGAACAATTTTGAAGAGTATTTCAACACACTCTGTTTGTCAAGAGAAACCTTTGTTGATCACATTGTGCAATTTAAGAAACACCAAAGTAAAATCTTTGAAGAAATGGTAAAGGAGAAGATAGTTGGACGTTATTTTGTGCATCAGATTTCACATGGGGATGAAATCAAACTCAATCTTGGTCCAGAGAAGACTAATAGTGACTATGATCCTATTTTGGTCCATGAAGATCTGACATATGATGTAAGGATCAACGAAGATGGCTTCAATTTCCATGGGATTATAAGAGAGGAAAACTCAGGTTTCAAGAATCTCGAGAAAGAAATGGAGCACAATTTCATAACGCAGGACTTCACAGATGAAGAATGGCTTGCCAGCTCAGACATAATTGCTTTCTCTCTTTCTTGCAGCCTTCCTGAGACGAACTCCAATTGCTTGAAACTTGTTGAGTCTCTATCTGGTCTAGATGTCCGTGTCAAAGAATTACAAAAGAAGGTTGCCCTTCACTTGTTGCTGAGCTTTATGGGTAAGAAGGAGTTCATCTATGTGAAACAAATCATTGATCTGTTAACTTCATTCAATGTAAGGGACAAGCAAACTGATTTCATTTGAATGTACATCTGTCTTGCCCTGGAGGATGTTTGGTTGTGGTGTAATCCTTTAGTCAATGAAAATTCAATTTCCCTTGAAACATGGTTACATTTCCTCCGAGGTTGTTCCTGTCAAATTAGCAGCACAGACTAGAGGGCCTACGCTTTAAAGGTGTGCAATAAGGCTTCCTATCTCCTTCAAATTTACGAGGAATTAAGACACTTGGCAATGACAAAATCGACAAAGAGAATCAGATCCCTGATTAAAGGCAAAAGTTTAGTGAATAAAAGATGAGACAATTGAGCATTTATAGGGGTATGGTGCAGTGCTCTACGCGTCGACAGAGATGGCAGAGGCATTTAAATGAGTAGATTAACAATCAAAGGGATTTGTTTGAGTGGTTAAGAAGGAGCACGAGACATTTGGCAGTGAATAAAATATCAAGCTTATACACACTGGCCAATCTACTACACTTGTCATCAATTTGATGATGCAGTGACAGGTGGTAGAGCAATTCTAGGCTCTAAAGGAACTCGGCAAAAAACAAATGGCATCTCCAGCATTCCATATTTTGAGGAGTTCATTTTCATTAGCTATAACAGTTTGAAGACAATTTACATGTGTTGGTTTGGTTTATTAATTGTTTTCTATTTTTAGAATTAAGTAGAGATCCCAAACTCCCAGCATTAAAAATATCAGCGAAAAGATAGGAACCGATCCACCTTTGTAGGCTAGAGGAAGTCTGATTCATAAAGATCTAATGTTTCCATAAACAATGATATATTGGATGAAAAAGAGGAAGGAAGGGTTTGACCTGTGTGAGGGGATTCGACCTGAGAGGGGGAAATTTTCATTGCTGGACTGGGGTCCTTGCTTTTCCAGGGAGCATTTTCTGTAATCTTTAGATGATCAATTAGTAATGGGCATGTTTTTTTTTTCAGGATTCTTGTGTGGATGTATTGAATTTAGTATACCTAGGGAGGTAATATGGGGTACCTAGGGAGGTATCTAATGGGAATGTAGTTATGTGTTATTAGTGGAAGTCAATTAATATATGGGAATGTGGTCATTCAATGTAAGGTGGACTAGGTCCACTATATTAATAAAGACCCACTATGGTAGTTGGATGTAATAAATGTGAGAAGGCTCTC
>ML778388.1:692060-714491 GCA_009831015.1 Picea engelmannii | reverse complement strand
GCCCCCCCCCCCCACTACCTCTCTAGTTACCTGTCATCTTTTCTCTTGTTTTCCAATTTTTATTGTCAGAAGATAATAACAGAGCAAAATTTATTGTAAAATACTCTGCATCTGATCTTGTGATAATCTTTATGTTTCTCTTCTAAAAATCTCAATTAACGAATTCTTAGCTGATCCTTTGCTTGGATTTTTCCTCCCCTAGTTCTTCCTTAAATCGATACCATCAAAACTAAATTCGATCCAATATTTCTGCTACCTTGCCCTGTGTAAGAGCTTTGTCTAGATCTGAGAGTGAATCACACATTTAAGCACAGACCCCATTTTCCCAATGGCCCTCCTTGATGTCCCAAATTAACCATTTAAAAATAAAAAACCCCAACCCCATACTTTCATTACTTTCATAGCTAGCCTAAATCCATCCCATACAAACCAAGTTAAATAAATAAGAGAGATCCCTCTCTGAGTCTTGGAGAGCTAGATCCAAGACTCCAAGTGGTTCGAGGTTACCTCTATAATTGCCTCCGCAGCCTTGGGCATATTACAGAGCGCTAACAGGGCCCTTCCTCAATACCCCACCATTCCAGATCCCCCCTCTTTAATTAAAGGCAGAATGGAAAAGGGGGTCCGGAATCACTTGAGAATCGTTGATCTGGGTGCTTTAATCCTGGCCACTAGAGAGATGCGCACCCAATTCTGGACCCCCCCCCTCCGCTTAAAGGTAGAATGGCAGGGGGGCTTCGAAATCCAATCCCAACCGTAGATCTGGGAGCACAGATTCTGTCCGTCCATATTTTCTCGCTACATATCCAATGGTACAAATGAATTTGAACAAGATCGGAGGGAAACTGTAGCACGACATAGTATAACTGCCAGAAACCACTGATGGTTTTAGCCAGAGAACTTGAAGACACTTGGGGATGATTGACAAAGAAGGTGAAGAGCCTCTGAGAATATTCAAGAGGGATGAAGATGCTTATGGAGGAGATTAACAGCTGGATGGGCATTGAGGCCTATAACTGAAACAGAGAAGGTGAGCTCGACTTTCACAGAGAAGACGAAGAGTCTCAACTGCCAGATAGAAAAAGGAATCTCGGCATAACACCTAGTGATGATAGACACAGGGGTTGAACTGCCAGAGAAGTTGAAGAGTCATGATGATGATCACGCAGAGCACTTGAGATGTGGAGGAGATTGGTGCAGTATGAGCATGTAGAGGAATGGAAAATATTGCATGCACAAGATGCACAGAAGCTATATATACATGGTACAGAGAAGATAAGAGCGTGAGTTGCTGTTGGAGTTGCTATGGTTGTTGTTGTCATGGGGAAAATTCAAGTGTGAACAAGGAGGCAGAGCGTAGGAGCAGAGATGCACGCTAGAGGAAGGTTGCATCAAAGGGATATGGGGCAGAGAGTATAAAAGGCATAAAAACAGAAAGTGTAAGGGGCGTGCAGAAGGCACTGACGTAGACAAGACAGAGTAGTGTAACAAAAAAACAACAGGGATGGTAAACCATTGAATAATTTTATATCGCTGTAGTAAGTTTCAGTAACAAAGAATTTATTATTCAGGGTGGTTGAGAGGTGCTAGGGAGAACTGGTGTCCTCAAAGGTTCAAGTGGGTGCTTGAACACAGGGAGTTGGTGCTAGAGAAACCAAGGAGTTGGTGCTTCCTTCTAGTTGGTGCTAGAGAAATCAGGGGGTTGGTGCTTCCTTCTAGTGGGTGCTAGAGAAAATAGAGAGTCGGTGCTCTCAGCAAGTTGCAGCTTGCAAAAATAGAGGTTATAGCCTCACAATGAGTTGGTCCTCATATGTATGATAATGTAAAGAATGTAGATAATACTTATCATATAAAGAAAAGGAGGTTTTTACCCTGTATGGGTTTCCTCAGGAATTATCTGTCTCTGTCTTTCTCATATATGTGACTGATGCTGAATGTTCTTTTTGCTTATCTCTCTGCATTATTCTGATCATCATTGAGTGCCTTGTAAAGTTTTTAAAAGAAGCATAATTTTTTAAGCACGGTAACAACTGATTCACCCCCCCCGCTCTCAGTTGTCCAACATTATACATGTGAAGGATATGTACAATCATTCGATTTATGACCTCGGTTTGGCCATCTGTTTGGGGGTGGAAGGCCATGGATTTGGTGAGCTTGGTGTCCAATAGTGACCAGAGGATCGACCAAAATGTGTTGAGAAATCTATTGTCTCATTCTGAGACAATGGTTTGTGGGATTCCAAAATGTACCCAGACTCATTCAAAGAAGATCTTGGCAGTGGCCTCTACTGTGATTCTCTTCTTCCAGGCAAACCAAATCACCATCTTAGAAAAGCGATCAAAAACCACAAAAACACAGTCATTTCCCTGATTGGTAGATGGGAGGCTCGACATGTAGTCCATTGAGATGGATTCCCATGGTCTGTCAGGAGTAGGAAGATGGCTGTACAGGCCTTGTTTCTGAGTGGTCGATTTGGCAATAATGCAGGAAGTACAGGACCTGATATACTTGTTGACCTCCTGTCAAAGTTTCGGCCAATAGAAATGTTTATGTAGCATCACCACTTTCTTTTTGATGGTGAAGTGTCCTAGCACCTGACTGTAGTGGGCTACCCAAATTAGCTTCACTCTCTTGCTTGATGGAACACAGATATGGCCCAGACAACACAACAACCCATCCTGAATATGGAAATTATCGACAAGTGCGTTTGCACCCAACATTTGGTAGGTGGTGGCGAAGTCCGAGTTTGTCTCATAGAGTTGGGGCCATACAAAGGTCTCATGGTCGCAAGATTCTATCATTGTGGTGAGTTCCATTAATGGAGGTCTACCGAGGCAATCAACGATGCGGTTGGTGCTTCCTGTTTTATACTTGATGTTGAGGTGGAATTGCTGCAAGTATGTGGACCAATTTTTATGGCAGTCATTTTGAAATTTTCCTTGTGTCAGCATGAACTACAGTGGCTTATGATCAGTGTGGATGATTGTCTCCTTCCCAAGAATGTAATTTCTCCTCTAGTGACAACTTTTCATAATGGAGTACATTTATTTATCATAAGTAGGGTACTTACGGTCAACATATGATAGTGTCTCACTATGATAGGCCATGGGGTGGCCATGTTGAGTGAGAACGATGCCCACAACATAGTTTGAAGCATCTATCTCGATCTCAAAGGGTTGTTGTAGGTCTGGTAGTGAAAGTACTAGGGTTGAGCACAAGCGCTACTTCAAATAATCGAACACTTGTTGTTGGGACTGGCCCCATGTAAATTTCACCTTACCACCACCCATGGTTATTTCGCTGAGGGCCCATGCAATATGGGAGAATCCCAACATGAACCTGTGGTAGAAATTGGTAAGGCCCAAGAAGCCCCGAAGCTTAGTGAGTGTGGTTGGGGATGTCCAATCACGGATGAATTGGATCTTGGCTAGATCCACATGTACGCCATGCTTATCAACAATGTATCTCAGGTAATGGACCATGTCCATGCCGAAGGATAATTTTTCCAAGTTAGCATATAGCTTGTGCTACTGCAGGGTTTGCAGAATGTGTTGAATATGTTGCAAGTGTTCAACCCAAGTATTGTTGTAAATGAGAATATCATCTAGATACACCACTACAAAAGTATTGGTGAATGGTCATAGGATATCGTCCATTATTCTCGTGAAATTTGTTGGAGCATTTTTAAAACAAAAGGGCATGACCAACCACTCAAAAACTCCTTCCTTTTAATTGAAGGAAGTCTTCCATACATCTATATATTCTATCAGGACCTAGTGGTAGCCAGACTTTAGGTCAATATTAATAGAGTATTTGGTTCCTGTGAGTTGATCAAGGAGGCCATCGATTCGAGGAATTAGGTACCGGTTTCTGATTGTGATTTTATTTAGAGCCTGGTAATCAATGTAGAGTTGCAAGGTTCCATCTTTCTTTTGTACCAGCACGATTGGGCTCCCACAAGGTGATGATCTTGGATAGTTGTGACCCTTGTGGAGCATTTATTGGATATGTTTCTTGACATGCATGCTCATAACTCTCATCTTGATCATGGATTCCAAGGGGACAATGCTCTGGAAGGACACCATGTCAAAGGACAAAAATTGGTCATGGCTTCCAAGAGATATTCCCTGGATGGAATAAACACACTCTGGAAGGAACACATGTCAAGGGTTGCGATAGGGGTAACAGGACAAGGCTCTAAAATCCCTATCGAAGAGATCACCATGTCAACTACTAGATCTAAGTTATAAGAGACCGATCTTACAACGAGAGGATCATATTCATCGCTAGGTGGAGGCATGGGGGAAAACACCACATAATTGAACTGTGGTAGGGGCGCTACCATCTGCATATATGAACCATTTATGGATCTCATTGAGTTGATGGTCAAGTCAGGGCCAACGAACGAAAGTTGATCAATAGTCACAATTCTTTCATCGTAAGGGAAATATATCACATGAAAAAGAGTGGACACAATAACTTTCATGGCATAGACATAATATCTCCCAAGGAGTAAATAAAAATCCAATGGGTCTTGGACTACCATAACATCAATAAAGACAGTTTTCCCTCCCAAAGTTATGGGAAACTAAGGAAGGATCCCTAAAGGCTGATTGGTTATTTTTTTAAAATATAACAGAGCCTGGGTAACTGACACAAGCTGAGGATAATCGAAAGATTTCCAGGCAGTAGAGGAAAAAATACTAATGGACAAACCTTCATCTATTGGCATCTAAGGAACATATCGACCACAAACTTGTACTATGATATTGAATGGAGTGTGAGAGGGAAGATGAGGTCCAGTTAGTGCACCCCAATAAAAAAGGATGGACTCATTACTTGGAGGGGGTTCCACAGAAAAAGGAGGAATACCCCCGAGCATGGTAGATTATGTATCAATGAGAAAAACATGAGCATAATTGGGTTTACTCTCTAGAGAGAGAGTAGGGTTGACCGATGACAAGATCGGATCAACCACTTGAATCACATTCTCCAAGGGAAGAATAGGGTCGATGCATGGAAAGGGATCGATCGCTTGGGTTTCACTCTCCAATGAGAGAGTGGGATCGACCGAGGATGGGTACAGAGTGACCACTTTGTCAACCGGTTCAACTAAGGATGTGACCAGTGTTGGTCACTATAATTGCTTATTAATTAAAACAATCAAGTGTTACATAAATTGTCAACCCAGGGAAGTTTGTTTATTTCAAAGGCAATCACACACTGTATATGCTCAATCTCAAAAGCAATCCAAAGTTGTAGTAAAAGTTACACTAATCACAAATTTCTTTGAATAGACTGAAGTTCTACTTTGAATTAGAGTAAAAGAAATCTATCTATTGCAGAGTTTAAGATTCAAAGGAAAATAATTATCAGAAGAATCTAGGATTACATTAAGAAACAACAACCCAGGAAAAAGGAACCTTTCAGCATATTGCAAACAAGACTAACTATTCTGTAACAGAGAACATGACCCTATTCCCCAAAATAGGAATCCTCAACACCTGTCTCTGACTATCACACTTTCATAAACTCATTTTGCAAACAGAATTACCAATCAAAATGATCAACAATTACCTAGGAATGAATTGTATGAAAATGATGTAACAATCAGTTTAACCAGAGTTTCAACAAAACAGAGTTTTAACAAGGTCTGAATAAAAACAATATTAACACACTACAAAAACTAATGGGTGAATCTTGTGAAGAGGGTGGGCCCTCTCCTTCTCACAAGATTCTCTAGAAATGAAAGGAACTAAGAAGAAATGCTCAAAATGATCTTTTATTCATCTGTCCAATGTGACAAGTTACAATATCAAAACTGAACATGCTCTTTCTCTATAATTCTCTTCTAGCTAAGCCTTTCATAATCTCCCCTCTAATGTTGGTTTCTCCCCTATTTAAAGAGGAGAATCCTCTTAATACAATTAAGCATAAGATTACATGTGTACATACAAATCCTATTCTTAGTCTGATCTAATCTTCTATGCTGGAATAAGATATTCTGATCTTCCGTAGCAAAATGTTGTTACATTGGTTGTAGTGGTGTTGGCTTGAGGTACAAATGTTACATCCGGTGTAACAACTCCTTTAATTATCTTTTCTTGTTATTGTTGTATGTGAAATATTGTTTCAGCATCGCAAATCACAGACTGTTTTAGCAATGGGATTTGTGTATTGTTTGACTGTTTCAGCAACATGGTCTTTAAGCATCAACGATGGTTGTAATGGTGCTAGCTTGAGGTGTAGCTATTGCAGCCAGTGTAACAACTCTTTTAATTATCTTTTCTTGTTACTGTTGTATGTGAAATATTGTTTCAACATCGCAAATCACAGATTGTTTCAACAACGGGATTTGCGTACTATTTGACTGTTTCAACAACGTGGTCTTCAAGAAACAACGATATATTAATTGCAGTCTTCAAACTGTTTTAGAAGCTATATGTTTCTGATTAATGGCTAAGTATAAAAGTAATGTAAAATTACATGTAAAACAAATTAAACATATAGCAAAGAGAAGAAATGTTATATACCTTTGGAAAAATAGATTAAAGTGATAATGTAGGCTTAAATGTGAGTGGGAAAAGGATGTAATGATAGAAAAAAGTATGAGAAAAAAGGTACATTATAGGGTCCTAACATCCCCTCCAACTAAAAAGGTTGCATGTCCTCAGGAAACTTCAATTTGAATCAGAATCCGGATACCGACTCTAGGCGTGCAAATTACTTAAGCAGTAGTTGTAGAAAGTATTGTTTGTTGGGGCTCTGAATCCTTGAACATGTTGTAGCCTTTGCCAGGCTACTGCTTCAACCTTCTTGGGCAACCTATGATGAACTTGATATTTCTCTGCTGGCATCCACAGAATGGGAAAATGGAACTGATAACCTATCCAATTTTCAGCCCATTGCTAGACACATTTGATGTAACTAGGTACCCGAAAGATTGTTGTCTCAAGATTGGTAGGACTAAAGGGATTGTGTTCCTGCCTTTTCTCAGAATATTGTTGCCAAAACATGTTATTTTGTTTTAGGGCAAAAGTCTCTGTGGATTTAATAAACTATTGGAAATCCTGAAGTATTGTTGCCTGTAGTTGCTGTAGATATTAAGTTATCCCTGGTTTCTTCAAAAATTGATAATATTCTGCAACAAAGGTGGCAACATTCTATGGTTCTGGCCTTATCCAGAGGAGACGGTTGTCTTCATTATGCTTGGCAGCTAGAAAATCATTCTGCCACATAATCTAGTTAGTAAGGAAGGAGGCGAGTGCCCGAATCTGGATATCACCAACAAGAGGATTAAGATTAAGTTGTTTGTTCTCAGGAATGGCTTCAATATGAAGATATACCTCACATAGTAGATGTTGATCAATAGTAGAGGTTTATGCAAAAGTTTGAACAAAATCTTCTGGTTTGAACACTGCATAGGGTCTTCCTTCTTTGATTGATTTTATCTAAAAGAATGCAAGTCGTTCTATAAGGAAAAGAGAGTAATTTGAGGATGGTTTCCTAGCAGCCATCAATTTTTGTACCAAATCAAAAATCGAGAGCAATTTTCTTTTTAACTCCTCATTTTGCTTCTTATGGGCATGAGATTCTTTGTGTGTTTTCTCTAAAGATTCCCAGTTTGAATATATGTGGTTCAGCCAAAGTAATTTGTGCTCCTGCAAACTTTTGTCCTATGTAATAGCATACTCCTTTTTCCATTTGTTCATTATTACCTACTCATTCCAAGGTTGAGCTTGTGTTTCAACATTGCAAGTGGTAGGAAGTAGGGGTACTGATCTTGCCAGGAGGGGTAGATTCATCCATAGGCAGAGTTTGAACAACTTTACTAATGAAAATAGGAGCTTCGGATTTAATAGTTGTTGTAGGCCAGGGTTCCTGTAGATTAGCTTTTCTTTTTGGAATTTTTGAAGGTCCTACTGGTTCTTGTGTAACAGTAGGACGTTTCTCTTTTGTAACTACAAAATTCGTAGGTGCAGGGGAAGCTCTAGGCATTTGGATTTGAACCACTTTGTAGCCTGCTTGATCATAAATATCCCCACATTGGCTGCACATATACTCTTTATACTGATCATATTTTGTGTTTTTCTCTGCCATGGCCACTACGCGAGCTAAGTTATACAAATTAAGTTCCCTATCATAGGCTTCCTTTTCCATTACCAACACTTGCTTGTAAGCTTCCAGTCCTGATCTTAGAAACTCATTCTCTTGTAAGAGAGAAACCATTGTTGGTTCTGGTTGTTGATCTATCATTGGTGTATCAAGAGGGGTGACTGGTTTTTGTGTAATGGTCACAACCTCAGTAGCTGGTTCTTGTGGAGCAGCTACAAAATCAACAGTTGATTCTTGTGTTTCAGCTACTTGATGTAAAGAAAATAGTGTTGTAGCACCCTGGGCATGTGATTCTTGAATTTCAGGAATAAAGTCAATAGTTGGTTCTTGTGTTTCAGCTGTAGTTGGTTTTTGAGTAACAACTATAGTTGGTTCTTGTGTAACAACTACTGAATGAGTAGTTGGTTCTTGTGTGACAGCTACTGTTGCAACACCCTGGGCATCTGATTCTTGTATTTCAGGAATCAATTCAACAACTGGTTCTTGTGTTTCAGCTGTATTTGGTTCTTGTGTGACAACTACTGTTGCAGCACCCTGGGCATCTGATTCTTGTGTTTCAGGAATGAAGTCAACAGTTGGTTCTTGTGTTTTAGCTACTGAATGAGTAGTTGGTTCTTGTGTGATAGCTACTGAATGAGTAGCTGGTTCTCGTGTGACAACTACTTGATGTAAAGAAAATGATGTTGTAGCACCTTGGGCCTCTGGTTCTTGTGTTTCCGTGCCCGTGGGTTGAACAGGTAAAAATTCCAGGATTTGGGAGGGTGGAGGTGTATGGGTTTTTAGCAAAATGGGTTGGGGGTTTAGTGTTGTGGAAATAGTTGCTTCTTTGGTTGAATCCCTCATTTTCTTTTTAGGTAAAAAGGTAGGAAAAGTAGTTGTTTTCTTCTTTCTTTTGCGAGTGGGTTTTTCCTCAGTGATGGGGTAGGGAGGCTTATCAAGTTTATCTTCTTCAGAATCATCCCTAAGGATATGAACAGTAGGAGTAGATGATTCTAGTAAATTGTTGGGTGGACTTGGTATGGTAGGAGGGTTGATTGGATCAATTGGATCCGTAGGCGGGTTAATAGGTATTTCTGGGGGGTCGGGAAGGTTTTGTGGTTTCTCTTCATGAGGATTTTCAGGGTGTTCAGTAGCTTCCTAAGGGTTTATGGGTGGATTGTTTAGGAGAGATTTTTGTTGGGAAAAAACCTTTTGGATGAGTAATTGAATGAGACGGTGATGGGTGATCGAAAGGATGGGATTTTTATCCTGTCTACAATAATGCAACATATTTGTAAGACATCCGAGCAAATAGTAAGGAATATTCACTAGTCTAGCATGGCGTAAATGAGATAACAAGACAAATTCATACTGTTAAACTACCTAGTATCATCCTTCATAGGTAAGATAGTGCTTGACAAACTCTGCAACTTTCGGTAAAGGAGGTGGCAAAGAGCTAAGTTGAACACCCTGAGCTTTAGGCTGAACTTGTTCTCTTGGAAAGAGAAAATCATGCTGGGCATTAAGAATAATGTGTTTGCAGCTGAACCAGTGAATGCCAGTGATGGGAAGACCCAAAACCTGTGCTATATCATCCTCTGTGACTGGAATCTGAACCCCTTGAACAATAGAATGGTCTTGTTGAAGATTCTGAGAAAATTAAAGAACCTGTCGTTGATCAAATCCCTGGAGCCTCTGAAAATAACCTAGCCAACCTGCCTACTGAAAGATTTGGTAGACTTCTGGATACAATTCTAGCAGGGTTGTCATGGTGGGTTCGTATCGTATAACAGGATCTCCCATAGCTATTAAGCTCAATAGAATACACATTCATAGAGTCAAGTAACCGCACCCGAACATAGTAAGTTTTGTAGATGAGGGCATGTAGATGATGGTGAAAGGATGAGATAATGGGTAAAAAGAAGTGATGGTAGTCAGTTCATGTGAAATGATGGCATAAATTTTTGATATCCCCTCCCCAACTACAACTAAAATTGTAATGATCCCAAGCCATTATGCAAGGATCATCATGGTTTTGGTATCTTTTTAGAACCTTTTCTAGTTGTGGTATTTCGTCAAACAATTTTCTGATCTATTTCTTTAGATATGTTTATACATGTGTATGCAGCAAATAATAGAAATAGATAACCATGGAACATACCTCAACCATATGCAATAAGATATACAATCCAAAACATCTCAAATCTTCTTTATTTATAAAATAGAGAAACCTACTACAATGAAGATGCCGATATGGAATGCTCAACAGATGGCCAAGAAGATAGACAATAGATAAGAGCTACTACAAAATGCTCCTGCTAATACAAAAGATGCCTCCAAAGGCTGAATAAGAAATGAATATCAATACAAGAAGATCTAGATGCCAAACTCTCCAGCTGAAGGATGCCATGCTCCAATAGAAGGCTGAAACCCTTAATAACTCGACCCTACTGCCAAAAGTGTCCAATCACCCTAAGAAATATGCCAATTGATAGACCAGGTGATGGTAAGAACAACCAAGTTGATTGAATCTCCAAGATCCCTCTCAATCTCTGTAGATCTGAAATCCCCCTCTGAATGGTGCGCCCCACTGGATGACTGAAGCCCTAGATAATTTGGCCCTGCTGAAGGAGGCCTCCAAATGCTCTGAAACTCTCCTGAAATATAGATCGGGACACTACAAGTCACTAGGTGAAGTCTTAGGGTCATATCTGAAGTGTAACCCCCCTAAACAGACTATATCTAGATCTCCAAAACGCCCTCCTTCTCTTCAATTCGCCCCACTACTCAAGAAATAATCTGAGCCATAAAACTATCTCAGAAAGCACTAGATCTGATTTCCAAGGCCCTATAATGAAAAACCAAGTGATAGAATCCTCAACAACCCTTCCAATCTCCTACAACAAATCTCTCTCCAAAGATGGTGTGCCCCTCTTGCTGGAATCCCTCAACTGGTGCGCCCTCTCTCTATCTGCACATGAAACTGATGTAGAATCCTCCTGCAACTGAGTAGATATAGAACTAGAATGGTGTGGGAGAGTATTGCATCTCTGAGACCAATCTTGGGACAATATATGTGGAATATTTCACCACCGAATCGTCCTCTAGGGTTTGTTATGTCAAAACCCTCAAAACCCCCAATATTGGGCTCACTAGCTAGAAGCCAGAAATCAAAATAAGATCATACATGAATGAATGAGAAGAGGCTCTTGCCTTTCCTTTATACTTTTTGTCTCACTTTGTGCCTCCAAAGTGACTTTCATTTTATTAATATTTAATTAATTAATTAAATCACTTTAATTAATTAATTAACCTTTTTACCTTTGAAAAGCTCCTTATCTCTCCTTGTGGCTTCCCTGGCCACTGAAAGTCACTTCTATCCATCCCATATTGTAGTGTTTCTCCTCCCAATTCCAATGAGCTATTACACTAAGAGGTTCCTCCAAGTAATGTGCCCAAAATGACCTCTTTAGTGAATTCCATTGTATAGCTCAAAATAGTCAAAATCTTGGAAATCATCGGAATGCAATGAAACCAAAGCCAACCTGTGTGGAATGGATCATAATGATGGAATATGATCATCAATGCAATATGGACCCCACAATTCCTCTCAAATACACCTATACTCTCTATAGCATCCATTTGGCTACTATGGTCATCATAAATCTCTGCCCTGTGATGATGTCCCAAAGTGGGGACATTATAGTCCTCCCTACTAGAAAATTGCTTGTCCTCAAGAAATAACCAAATAATCTCAAATAAAATACCAGGATCCCATGTCCACCTGTGGGATACATAGCTAAACCCATCCAAAGATGAACAATAGTACACTCCACCCCCTGGATCCCATGTCAGGAAGTGAATTGCAATACTCTGTGAAGCATAGTCCTGAAAAATATCACCCCTGTGAACCTCTTGCACATGACACATGGCCTCATCTCGAAATGAGTCCATCCTCCAAATCTATATCAAGATCCACATGGCCTCCATCAACTGCACATGATGATGATAGAATGAGGTACTGCAAAACCTCCGTGAGACACCCTCAAGCACTGTGCTCCCCTCAACACTGACTCTAAATGGAAAGTTAGAATAATTTTCCCCTACAATGGTCCACTCTCCTCTGTTGGCCAATGAACTGCTTAATTCTAAAATCCATGGGTCCCATGCTAACCTTTGTCAAAGATCCTCATGCTAACACTACACTAGTCTGACCATGACTGTCTGCCCCCTGCATACATCCTGAACCCTCCTCTCCTAGGTCCTCCTGCTAAAATACTTGTGACCATTGGACCTGTTTCCCAGAAACTGTATCAGTGAAGATACCTCTGTAGTAGAAGCACCTGTCCAAACATCTACATGCCCTATCATGATGATCAAGGGGAAGAAAAGATCTCACCCCATACGACAAGTACCTGTAGACCCACTCCAAACCAAACCAAGGTGGAGTGTGTGGCTCTCTGGTGCACTCTGGGTCACCATGTAGTCAGACATCCTGCTAGCCAAATGAACACCCAAATCCCATGGTAAAGTTGGAAGTTTATCACTTCCAGTCTCCACTGGCTACTCCTGTGCTGGACTGATCACTGTCTGAAGCCATCTGCGCTCATCTAGCATCGCCTGGTCTATGATGCTCACCATCATGCACCAAGTCTCAACTTCCTATCTAACACGGTCCACCTTTGACCTGCTGTATTTTATAAAAGTACTCCTATCATGAAGTCTCGGCCTATTCACTCTCCATTCCCTCAGCCACGACCTATCCCTCCTCATGTTGTTGTCTATGATAAAAGTGTCAAGATAGGCTAATAGAAACATCTGCAGCTGACTGTAGGACTGAAAGGTGTCACATTCTTTGGTCAATCCCAAGGATTCGATCAAAAGTGCGTCCATTGGTATCCATGATAACTTCCTGCCTGTAGTCATCACTAAACCCCAATCATCAGGTACAATTGGAAGCAACTCCTCCAACTACTCGTAAACCACTCTCCATCTCCCCCCACCCATGCAATTACTAAAATGGTGAAGGTGAGGTCTCAAAATCATATGCTGCTGCAAAGGAGTGGCACCTGCATGCTCCCCTAAGTGTATCTCTTTCCTTCCAGGTAGTACACCCCTCTGACTCCCACCATACATCTCAACATGTTTCTATGAGCTATCCCTCATCACTATATTCTCTGGCATACTTCTGACATCTCCTACAAACTCATGTTGCATCATAGATCCTAGGCATATGGCTGGATCAATCTCTATATGTAGATCAACCACTCCCAAGATACAAATGGAAGTGTCCCCCATCAACTGGTGTTCCTCTGCTAGATCATCAACATCCTCTGTCCATGTGACTGACTGATACATCTGAGTGTCCACTAAGAAATATGAAGTGGATCTCTGATGGATCTCTTCAGGAGACTCATATGTCCTAGACTCTGATTCTTGAAGGGCAGTCTGTGTACCTCTCAAGAATCCTCGAGTGCTCTCCAACTCCTAACTAAGTTGGTCCATCTCCAATTCCTGCTCCCTCAGAGCCTCATGATACATCTCACCAACCCTCAGTAGATAATCCTTTTCTGTCAAAAATTGTTGGTAGTCAGTCCTCATCATAGATACTCTCTCCCAGAGAGTGTGAAAATCATCCATGGAGAATCCTCCATCTGATCTGCCCTATTCCACTGATGCTCTCCAATAGTAATCTGCCATCACTGCATGCATGTCATCAATATGTCTAGTGGTCGCCCTGATCATAGCCTCACTAACTCTCAACTATGCTGCCAAGTGGTGTGACTCCTGGTCATGTTCATACTGAGGTGCCATCTCAGACCCCTCACTGCTAATGTCAGTCCTGCTAGTGCCAACTCTAGAATCCCCAAAAACACCCTCTGCATAAGATAATGTGCTCAACTTCCCACTGTCTACAGTGCTACTGGGTCTGTCCATATGTAACTTCACATCATCCTCAATCGCTAGCTCCCTTTGAATCATATTGTATCTGGTGTGAGCAACTGTATCCTCCTATGCACTCAACCTGCTACTATCATCTGCGCCTGGATCCCATATAGATGTATCCAGACTCGTGTTATGGTCATCTTGACTGCTAAAGAGTGCATCCTCCTCCATGCAATCTGATCCTGGAAGTAAGTGATCCATCCACCTATCAACCTCTGCAATCTGCTCAACCAATGGAGTCACCAATAGTTGTGACCCTATCTCCTCTGGCTGCCCTGTATGTGTGAGGTCAACTGTCAATACATCCTGTACCTCCTCCTAGATCTGTGGGTCTACTTGTCCATGGTGTGCATCCCTCATACAAGTCTCATCAATCACACTTGATGTTCCACTGATCTCCTCATGTGACGTGGCTATAATGGGTGTCTGAACAGGTGACAGATGTGTCACGGACCCCATAGGAGGCTGGTCATCTATAGGTGAAAACACGTGTAGCTCCTCACTAGTGTCACTACTCTGTGGAGATGAAAAGACATCAAGGGTATGGGATATGTCTGGTGAGACACTGGTGCTATCATCCTGTCCATCCAACTGCCTATCCACTACACAAGGGTCATCCTCCTCCTCAAGCGTGCAAGCATCACTAGCCTCTGTGCAAGAGTCATCATCACTATCCTCTGAGGTAGAGTCACTATCACTAGCCTCTGTGCAAGAGTCACTGTCATCATCTGACTGCTCTGAATCCACATCTATCACTCCATCCTCACACACCTCATCCTCATTGTCATGGCATGCCTCAATAATGAGCTCCTGATCCTTACCCCTGCACCTATGATCTAGTTCCCATAGCCCCTTGCAACTGTGGCAAGGTTGTGTGCTCCTACTGGGCATGGGGTTTCTCTGTTCTTCCCACCATCTAGCTGCTTCTTTTTTCTTTTCACCTGCTATGATCATCCCTTGTAAAATATCCCATTTTCTCCAATGGGGATTTCTATAGGCTGCATATTGTAGGAAGGTTATTGTAGCCTTAGTTTCCTTGCTAAGGCCGTCATACATGATCTCCAACCATGGTATCTCAAAGGCTATATTATCCATTTCTTTCCAACTATCCATTTATCCCTATGAAAGACCCCTCGGGTTTGTAGGATTTAAGCTCTGATACCACTGTAATGATCCCAAGCCATTATGCAAGGATCATCACGGTTTTGGTGTCTTTTTAGAACCTTTTCTGGTTGTGGTATTTCGTCAAATAGTTTGCTGATCTATTTGTTTAGATGTGTCTATATGTGTGTATGCAGCAAATAACAGAAAGAGATAACCATGGAACATACCTCAACCATATGCAATAAGATAGACAAGCCAAAACATCTCAAATCTTCTTTATTCATAAAATAGAGAAAGCTACTACAATGAAGATGCCGATCTGGAATGCTCAACAGATGGCCAAGAAGATAGACAATAGATAAGAGCTGCTACAAAATGCTCCCACTAATACAAAAGATGCCTCCAAAGGATGAATAAGAAATGAAGATCAATACAAGAAGATCTGAATGCCAAACTCTCCAGCTGAAGGATGCCATGCTCCAATAGAAGGGTGAAACCCTTAATAACTTGGCCCTGCTGCCAAAAGTGTCCAATCACCCTAATAAATATGCCAACTAATAGACCAAGTGATGGTAAGAACAACCCAAGTGCTCGAATCTCCAAGATCCCTCTCAATCTCTGTAGATCTGAAATCCCCCTCTGAATGGTGCGCCCCACTGGATGACTGAAGCCCTAGATAATTTGGCCCTACTAAAGGAGGCCTCCAAATTCTCTGAAACTCTCTAGAAATATAGATTGGGACATTGTAAGTCACTAGGTGAAGTCTCAGGGTCATATCTGAAGTGTAACCCCTCCAAACGGACTAGATCTGGATCTCAAAAAGGCCCTCCTTCTCTTCAATTCGCCCCACTGCTCAAGAAATAATCTGAGCCATAAAACTATCTCAGAAAGCACTAGATATGATTTCCAAGGCCCTATAATGAAAACCCAAGTGATAGAAACCTCAACAACCCTTCCAATCTCCTACAACAAATATCTCTCCAAAGATGGTGTTCCCCTCTTGCTGGAATCCCTCAACTGGTGCGCCCTCTCTTTATCTGCACATGAAACTGATGTAGAATCCTCCTGCAACTGAGTATATATAGAACTAGAATGGTGTGGGAGAGTATTGCATCTCTGAGACCAATCTTGGGACAAGATATGTGGAATCTTTCACCAGTGAATCGTCCTCTAGGGTTTGTTATGTCAAAACCCTCAAAACCCCCAATATTGGGCTCACTAGCTAGAAGCCAGAAATCAAAATAAGATCATACATGAATGAATGAGAAGAGGCTCTTGCCTTTCCTTTATACATTTTGGCTCACCTTGTCCCTCCAAAGTGACTTTCATTTTATTAATATTTAATTAATTAATTAAATCACTTTAATTAATTAATTAACCTTTTTACCTTTGAAAAGCTCCTTATCTCTCCTTGTGGCTTCCCTGGCCACTGAAAGTCACTTCTAGCCATCCCATATTGTATTGTTTCTCCTCCCAATTCCAATGAGCTATTACACTGAGAGGTTTCTCCAAGTAATGTACCCAAAATGACCTCTTCAGTGAATTCCATTGACTTATAGCTCAAAATAGTCAAAATCCTGGAAATCGTCGGAATGCAATGAAACCAAAGCCAACCTGTGTGGAATGGCTCATAATGATGGAATATGATCATCAATGCAAGATGGACCCCACAATCCCTCTCAAATACCCCTGTACTCTCTATAGCATCCATCTGGCTACTCTGGTCATCATAAATCTCTACCCTGTGATGATGTCCCAAAGTGGGGACATTACAAAAATAGTGACTTTAAGTGAATGGTAATAATGAATCGGGATGAAGGTCAGCGGAGGCGGCTAGATGGTAAATTCTTTCTTGCAACGAAGGTCAGGTCTTGTGCTCAAACCCGAGCAAGGACGTGGTCTAGCTGCAGAAAACTTAACTGGGCCAAGCCCGCATACCTTTTAGCCCCCGGGGGGAAGCTCAATTGGCAAGTGCCCTGATATAGCATGTTATGTACGATGAGGTTTCAAGTTCAAATCCCCCCGACTTACCTGTGCCTGCGGAAGGGGAATACGTATGGCACCTGGAGGTTATAGTGGTAGCGGTCGGAATCGACCTCGTGTCACGCGAGTACGAGACCGGCCCAGTTGGCGATTCCGCCAACATAAAAAAATAAAATAATAATAATGAATCGGGATCTTCTCATTAGCCATAGTTCAATTGTATTTACATATAAAATTTGCATACCTCATCTTTATCTTTGATTCATACTTCGAAAAATATAGTGCCTGTCCATAATAGATCTGCAGTGATCATGGGAGAAAATTTGGATTTATGAGAGAAATTGTATCAAGGGTTTGTTTAATCATGGGAGAAGGTAGTGAAATGACAGAATGTAGTATGAAAAATAGGAGAAGTGAGAGAGAAAGAGTTGAAGAAGATGTTTTTATGATAGGAGATGTTGAAAAAGTGGTGTTTCAACAACAGGAAAAGAATGGAAAAAATGTTTGCTGAAGAGTGATGTTTTAACAATGGAAAATATTGCTGAAGAAATGGTGTTTCAGTAGTGGGAAAATGGAAATTTTTTTTGTTGAGGAGTGGTGTTTCAGCAATGGGAAAAATGGGGAAAATGTTGCTGAAGAGTGGTGTTTCAGCAATGAGAAAATGGGGAAAAATGTTGCTGAGTAGTGGTGTTTTAGCAATAAGAAAATGAGGAAAAATGTTGATGAAGAGTGGTGTTTCAGCAATGGAAAAATGGGGAAAAATGTTGTTGCAAAGTGGTGTTTCAACAATGGGGAAAATGAGGAAAAATGTTGTTGAAGAGTAGTGTTTCAGCAATGGGAAAATGGGGGAAATGTTGCTGAAGAGTGGTGTTTCAGCAATGGGAAAAATGGGGAAAGGGAATGGAAAGGAAAGAAAATAAAAGGGGATGAGTGATGGGGATGTTGAATGGGAAATGAAGATGAATGGATTGAAGAAAGAGGGAGCAATGCTTCACAAAATGAATCTTGGATCTGCTTGTTGTAAGATTGTCCTTTCTTGGTAGGCCTTTTCTAGATCGAGAATCTACAAAAGAATCAATTGTAACATGCCATTCCTTGACAGGGATTATTAGTAAAAGAAATTTAATCTAATACTAAAGAATAAAATTCAGAAAAATTATCTGCAATGAGGGGTAGGAGGCTCCTCTAAAAAGAGATAATGTGAATCTGCCACACATGTGGCCTTAAAATCTTCTTTGGAAATGGGGTGCTGGTACAGACAGAGTCAATGACCATTTACTAATAATGGTGTTTTAGAGTCATCAATTGTTAGGATCCTTACTATTCCATTGAGGAAAACAGTATCCACTTCGTAAGGTCCTATCCATCTTGTACGTAGTTTCCTTTGAAATTCTTTAAACCAAGAATCATACAATAAATCCCAATTACCTTTTTGGAATTTCCTATGATTGATGATTTTATCATGCCATTTTGTTCTTTGTTGTTGAATCATAGTTGTCTGGTGAATGGCATCTAATCTTTTTTCATCCAATTCATTAAGCTGTTGCAACCTGGCTATTTGTGCATCATTCAAATCAAGGTTAACAACTAAAGCAGTCCTTAAGGTTTTGATTTCAAATTCCATAGGAATGACAACACTTTTTCCATAAACTAATTCATAGGGGGAGAATCTTGTAGTATTTCTCCAGGAAGTTCTGTAAGCCCATAATGCTTGAGGGAGCCTTTGAGACCAATCCTTCTGGTCTTCCTTCACTATTTTTGTGAGAATGGCTTCTATTACTTTGTTTGTGCTTTCCACCTATCCATTAGCTTGGGGGTGGTATGGTGTAGTCATTCTATGATGAATATGATATTTCTGAAGGGTGGCTTTAAAACCATGAGAGGTGAAAGGAGGTCCTCCATTTGTGACTAATTCTCTAGGCACTCCAAATTTGACAAAGATATCTTCAAATAAGAAATATAGAACAACTTCTTCAGTAGATCTATGGAGTTCTTTAGCCTCCACCCATTTGGTCATATAATCTGTGCAAACTAATACATAAACTTTTTGATTGGATGGAGGGTTAATGGGTCCTACAAAGTCTAAGGCCCATATTTCAAATAGTTCAAGTACTACCTGGGGGTTTAATGGAATTTCATCTCTATGATTAGGTTGACCCATTCTTTGATAGCTATCATAGGCCTGAACATATTTCTTTGCATCTTTAAAAAGTGAGGGCCAATAATAACCCATCCTGAGAATTTTATGTGTTGTTCTTTTATCATCAAAATGCCCTCCATAAGGGCCATCATGAAAAGCTTTTAGTAAATCATAAACCTCATATTCTCTAATGCATCTTCAGATTTCATGATCAAGTCCTGTGTAGAAAATACACCCACTTATCCAGCTATACTGAGCACTTTGTTGAATGATTTTTCTTTTCTCTCGGTGGGATAGGTGTGGTGGTAAATTCCCTGCAACCAAATAATTAGCGATGTCTGCATACCATGTGTTAAGACCACATAATGTACCTTTTTGCCCACACTTTTTGCCATTATTATACCCTTGATCACCTGTATTTAGACTCATACTATCATTTCACCTGATCATTCCAAGGTATACAACGTCCTTCCTCATTACTATATGCTTAATCTGTTTTGCATAATATTTTACATCACTTTTGTACTTAACCATTGATTAGACTGCAGACTAGCATTCAAAGCCTGTTGCTGAAACACAGTTCAGGACGCAGATGCTGAAACACTGTTACACAGTCCGAAGTCCCTGCTGCTGAAACACAGTCCAGGTCGCAGATGCTGAAACACGGAGCTGATTACACAGACCGAGGTCCCTGTTGCTGAAACACAGTCCGAGGTCCCTGTGTTGAAACACAGTCTGAGGCCCCTGATGCTGCAACACTGTCATACATTCCGGAGTCGCAGAGGCTAAGACACAGAGCTGTTACGAAGTTTAGAGCTGCAAATGTTGAAACACAGAGGAGACCACCAACCAACGACGCTGAAACACAAGGAAGCCATTACAGTTAGCAGTCAAGGCCAACATAGTCAAGAGCGCAATTCACGTGGCTGAAACAACCCGTGAATTGCGATGCTGAAACAACATCGACAACTATGAGAAGAAGTTGTTACTCCAATCGTAACAACAATAACTCATCCAGCTCCTGTAATAGCATTTCTGGTGCGTGAGATCAGGACATCCTGCTCTTGTTTAGAAAGAAGATCCGACTAAAATATACATTATAATTTTTAGATATATTGCATCGAGGAGGTTCCTTATTTAAAAGAGAAGGGAATTCTTCATTCGGGCATCCAAGTTTTGATGTATTGAAGCAACTCCAGAAAAGCAGGACGTATTCTATTCTTCCAATTTGTAATGTGATATTTCGACAAATGAATATAAGAGTGCTTTGAGTATCCTTCTCTAGCTTTTCGTTCAGGGGAATCTTGTGAGAAGGGAGGGCCCACTTTCTTCACAAGATTCACCCATTAGTTAGAAGTGTGTTAGTATAATTTATGTTCGTGCTTTGTTTAACTGTCGTTTGTTGAAACACTGTTTTTAATGGATTCCGCTTTGCTGAAACACTACTGACTCTGTCTTAGTTAATGGAATTTGTCATTCTTTTTATCAGCAATCTCGTGTGATGATTTTATGAGGTTAGCAGAGATTTGGTTAAAGGTTCCTGCTCAGACAGAAAGGGATCAGAATATCATACCCTCTGTAGAATTCAATTACTACTGCAAGAGTGATAGCTAGAGATTTGGCTAAAGGGTTCCTGCTCAGACAGGAAGGAATCACAATGCCTTGTCTTCTGTAGATTTCATTTACTGCTGCAAGAGTGCTAGCCAGAGATTTGGTTAAAGGGTTCCTGCTCAGACAGGAAGGAATCACAACACCTTGTCTTCTGTAGATTTCATTTACTGCTGCAAGCGTGCTAGCTAGAGATTTGGTTAAAGGGTTCCTTCTCAGACAGGAAGGAATCACAACACCTTGTCTCCTGTAGATTTCATTTACCTCTGCAAGTGTGTTAGCCAGGGATTGGGTTAAGGGTTTCTGCTCAGAAAGGAAAGAAACCAAAAACACCCTGTTCTCTGTAGACTTTTATTTATGCTAGTCAGAAACTGGGTTAGGGATTCCTACTCAGAAAGGAAGGGATCAGACTACCCTGTTCTCTGTAGACCTCAACCTCACAAGTGTGCTAAAAACAGAAATAAGGCTCAAGGCTCCTGCTTAGAAAGAAAGGAACTAGGTGGCTTTGTTCTCTGTTAGATAGAGTTAATTGTTTTCTGCATTACTTTTTTCATGAAAGAGTGTTAGTACTAAGTCTCTGTTTGAGAGTAAGGGTCATGTTCTCTGATTGCAAAATAGTTGTTCTTTCCCATTGCAGTGTTATTTTAATGTAATCTAGGATTCTTAGATTGAACTTTAAAGAATTGCAATAGGGGAATTACTTTCCTGTGATTTAATTCAGAGCTTCAGTTCATTCAAGCAAGTATAAATAGTATGAATTTCTTTAATACAACACTAAGTTGCTTTTGGAATTGAGCATATATAGTGCGTGGCTATCTTTGAAATAAAAGACTTCCCTGGGTTGATAATTTATGTATCACTTGATTGTTTGAGTCAATTAAGAAATTATAGTGACCAACATTTTGGCGCCGTTGTCGGGGAATATAGCTATAGATTTCAAAAGCACTTATGATTTTTTTCTTTAGATAAAAAGATTGCATGAAAACCCCCAAAGATACTAACCCTACATGTGGCAAGGGAAAAGGAAAAGGAGGAAGAAAGACTTATATTGATGAAATCCTATCAAAGTCTGAATCTGCTGCTCATTGACTGAACTTTCAAAGACAAAACTCCCAGCCTTCATTCCAAGCAGCTTTTGAAACAGGGAAAGAAGTTTGGAGTCTGGAGACAGTCCAAAAGCTAGTGGGAGACATTGAGGACAGAGCAAGTACAGTGGGGGAACAGACAGAAGAAAACATGGATGCGTATAATGAACGATTGCATCATGAAGAACAAGTAGATCCTGAAGGAGAGGTAAAAGATGAAAATTCTTTTTCTACATTAGGATTTCCTATTGGCGATCTCCCTAGAGGAGAAGCCCCCATGAAAAATATTCCACTCTCGACATTGCCTAATTTTCATGGGTTATCTTCAGAGGATCCTGATGAATTTCTATTTGAGTTTGATATATTATGTAGAAGCTATGATTACATCTCTAATGCTCAGAAACTAAAGTTATTTCCAGCAACACTAAAAGGGAATGCACTAAGATGGTTTATGAGTCTTGGAGGCCATGT
>ML778388.1:654927-687906 GCA_009831015.1 Picea engelmannii | reverse complement strand
GTCATGATGACCCTTGTGGAGGGCATTTTGCTGACAAAAGAACAGCATATAAAATTCTCAGGATGGGGTACTATTGGCCCTCAATCTTCAAAGATGCAAAGAAATATGTCAAGGCCTGTGATAGCTGCCAAAGAGTAGGCCAAACTAATCATAGAGATGAAATGCCATTAAACCCCTAGGTAGTACTTGAACCATTTGAAAGATGGGCCTTAGACTTCATAGGGCCCATCAACTCTCCATCCAATCAAAAAGTTTATATACTGGTCTGCACAGACTACATGACTAAATGGGTGGAGGCCAAGGCACTCCACAGAGCAACTGAAGAAGCAGTTATAAAATTCTTATTCACAAACATCTTTACCAGATTTGGAATGCCAAGAGAATTAGTTACAGATGGAGGACCTCCTTTCTCTTCTCATTGGTTCAAAGCCACCCTTCAGAAATATCATATTCAGCAGAGAATGACTACAGCATATCACCCCCAAGCCAATGGACAGGTGGAAAGCAAAAATAAAGTAATAGAAGCCATTCTCACAAAAATAGTGAAGGAAAGTAGAAAGGATTGGTCCTACAGGCTCCTTGAAGCACTATGGGCCTACAGAACTACCTGGAGAAATACTACAGGATTTTCTCCCTATGAATTGGTCTATGGAAAGAGTGTTGTCTTTCCTATGGAATTTGAGATAAAAACCCTAAGGACTGCTTTAGCTGCCAACCTTGATCTAACCGATGCACAGTCAGCCAGGCTACAGCAGCTTAACGAACTAGAGGAGAAAATATTAGATGCCATTCAACAAACAACCATAATTCAACAGCAAAGATCACAATGGCATGACAAAAATATCAAGAACAAGCAGTTCCAAAAAGGTAATTGGGCTCTACTGGATGATTCCCAATTCAAAGAATTTCAAGGGAAACTGCGCACAAGATGGTTAGGAACTTACGAAGTAGACACAGTTTTTCCTAATGGAACAGTAAGGCTCCTCACAATCGATGACTCCAGAACTCTGTTACTCGTAAATGGTCATTGTCTCCGTCTGTACCAGAAACCCATTTCTAAAGAAGACTTTAAGGCCACATGCATGGAAGACGCTCATTTTCTCTTCGTTGAGGGGGTTTCTACCCCTAATAGCAATTAATTCTTTCAAGATTAATTTTCTTTAGTATTAGATTAGATTAGATTTCATTTTTCTAATAATCCCTGTCAAATAAATACCATGCTACAGATGTTTTGCAGATTCCTTCCACCAGAAGAGGACGATTCCATTTCAGAGAGACGAGCCTTCACAATGTTGAAACACCGTTGTTTAGCACTGATGAACTTCATGCTACTGAAACACCACTAGTCAACCATCTCAACTTGCTTCTGAGGCCTAATAACCACCATTCTCCACTTTCTACTTTTCTCTATTGCCGAAACACCACTGTCAGAAATCCGCCCTTCTTCTCCATTACTGAAACACCAAAATCACACCTTTCTTCCCCCCACCATGACTCGACAACCTTTTTCATTTCCTCATCACCCTTCATTGACGAAACAACTCCGTCTAGCAATTGTTTCACCTTTTTCCGTTGCTGAAACACCATTGTCAACAACCCTTCATCATTTTTTTCATGATGCTGAAACACCACTGTTCAGCATGGTCGACTTCTTCCATTGCTGAAACACCACTGTTCATCACTTTTCATTTCTTCCCACTCCTAAAACACTCTAGCCCACCATTTCCTCACCATTTTCATTCCCGAAACAACCCCGTCCAGCACTTGTTTCGCCTTTCCCCTTCCGTTGCTGAAACACCATTATCAGCAACTTTTCCCGTTGCTGAAACACCGTTATCAACAACCTTTCATTTTCTTCCCATTGTTGAAACACCGTTGCCAGCAACCCTTCATCATTGTTTCGATCCTGAAACACCACGTCAACACTTTTGATTTCTTCAGAGCTGGAACACCATTGCTCAGCAGTTCTTCATCTACAACACTTGCTTCATCTTTTGTTGTTGCCGAAACACCAGTATTTCACCATCGTCCGTCAGCAAGATTTTATAGTTCGATCTTCTAGACATCAAATCCTCGACACACTTCAAAAAAATTGTCGTCACAGGACTACCATTGATAGGCATGATACATTGTTTGCAGCACGAATCAAATGGTAAGGCAAGGTATGTAAAGTTTATGTAATTCAGTTAGGCTATAGATAATGGGAAAGATTTGACGTCATTAAAACAATTTAAGGGCCATTACTACTAGTCACACTTGATGGGAGGGGAAGTACACATCAAATCCGTGATATCATCATTTCCTTCGATTTTACCGCCGCCATCCCCATTTCATCACCTTTTTGCGCATTTAACCATTATTCCTGCATATAACCCCTCAGAAAACTTACTTTGTCCCAGAGATGATACACAAACTCTTGACGCTGTATCTTACTAAGCTAGTAGCCATGAGAGGAGCTGTCATCCGCAAAGAACCCGCCACCACAGTGCTGCTCGAACACTATCCAGCAACATATCAAATCTTCGAGCAAGCAGGCTGGCTTAATTAATTCCATTGGCTTCAAGGATATAACGAACGACAAGTACTACAGTTCACCCGAAATATTTAGGAGAACCATTCTGTCGTTGCGGGCATCCGAATATCTGTAACAGAGGAAGATATATCAGAGGTCTCCGGCCTCCCCATGGATGGCACTTGAACATTCAGCTGAAAGAATATCATTGGGGATGTCCAGCAGAGCTTCTTCCTGCCGAAGGAAAGAATTGTATTAAAGGGCAGAGGCGTTCAACTCAGTTCACTACCACCCCCATGGCCGGAGGTCGCCAGATTCATCAAGCACTACCTGACCTGCGAAGGCCGCTATCAGGTATTCTATCAGCACGACTTCCTTTTTCTTTCTCATTTAAGGCATAATAGACGGGTGAATATTCCCTATTATTTGCTGGGCTGTTTAAAGAATATGGCGCATTATTGTCGAAGGGAAAAATATCCAACCCAGTCACTTACCCACCACCATCTCGTTCAATTACTCATCAATAGGGGTTTTGAACAACATAACCGTCCATTAAATAATCCACCCATAAACCCTGCACCAGCTGCTGAAGCCCCTGAAATTCCTGAGGAGCAGCAACAATAAAACCCCCCAGTTTCCCCTGAAATACCCCATAGCCCACCCACACGACCAACCAGTCCCCCTACCATACCATAATCGTCACATACTGCACCAGAGTCTTCCACTCCAGTCCTTCACATTCTAAGCAATGACTCTGAACCGGATATTCCCTCCTGCCCCATCATTGAAGAAATACCTCCACGAAAATGAAAACAGATTGCCCCCTTTCCACCCTTCTTGCGCAAAAAACGAACAAGAACCTCAATGAGGTGACCCTGGATGACCACTACCCTAGATCCCCCACCAATTTGACTCATACCCCATAAACCTTTGACCTCCCCAATCCCAGGATCTTTGCCTATTCCAACCATGGGCACTGTAACACAAGAACCAGACGCCCCAGAAACTGTAACACCATCTGTCTCACATAGGGTAGCTGAAACAAAAGAACTAGTTACCCACTCAGTGGCTGAAACACAAGAACCAGCCATGGCTGAAACACAGGAAACAACCACGGATAAAACACAAGAACCAGCCGCTGACATTGAAATTGAGTTACAGGAATCAGACGCCCAAACATCATTTGTTTTCAATAAAGAAGCTGAAACACAACCAACTACCCATCCAGTGACTGCAACACAAGAACTAGTCACTGATATTGAAATTAAATTATGGGAATTATAGGCCCAGGATCCTGCAACACCACCCTCATCAAGAAAAATGGCTGAAAATCCAATGGCTGCAACACAAGAACCAGTCACTGACGTTGAAATTGAATTTCGGGAATCACAGGCCTAGGATGCTGCAACACCACCTCCATCAAGCAACATGGCTGAAAAACCAGCCACCCATTCAGTGGCTGAAACATAAGAACCACCCACTAATATTGAAATTGACATACAAGAATTGGAGGTTGAAGGTGCTGAAACTCTACTGTTTCTTCACCAAGAAGCTGAAACACAAGCAACAACTACCATTCCTGCTACTCCTTCCCAACCACCAGAAGCAACAATGACATCTGTCTTGCAGGAAAACGAATTTCTAAAATCAGAACTAGAAGCATATAAGCTGGAACTGGCCAGAGCCAAGGAAGCATACGAAAAAGAGCTCAATTCATACACTGCAAGTCGTATAGCAACCTTGGCAGAACAAACCACAGAAAGCATATGCAAAGAATATATGTGCTGCCAATGTGGAGATATTTATTATCAGGAAGGGTATAAGATGGTTCAAGTTCCAGTACCAGGAGCAACCCCCACTCCTTCCCCTTTTGAAACCAAGACTGAACCTGCTGCAACACAAGAACCAGTAGGTTCCACTAAGCTCAAAACCAAACCTGCTGCAACACAAGAACCAGTAGGCCTTAGCAAAATCAAGACTGAACCTGTTGTAACACAAGAACCAACAGGCCCTTCCAGGATCAAGAAATAAATCCCTACTGTTGTCAACAGGGCTGTGCAAACAGTTCCCATGGAGGAAGTTACACCTCCCAGTCAAATCAATATCTCCACTTCCAGGGAACAATCCACTCAAACCCTGCCTAATCCCACTACTTTAGCTGCTGAAACACAAACTCAACTGTGGGATGAGCATGCACAGATACAAAAGTGGAAGAAGGAGTATGCTGAGACACAGGCCCAACATCTGCAAGTGCACAGACAAACCTAGATAAATCACACCTTCTCAAATTGGGAAGCATTGGACCTGACACGCGAGGAATTTCGTGAACTCAAGAAGAAGAACAAAGATTTAAAAGGTAGACTGGTCCTGATCTTTGATTTGATGCAGACATTAATGGCCACAAGGAAACCATCTTGTAACTATTCTTTATTTCTCATGGAGAGACTCACATGGTTCCAAATTAAATCAATTATAGAAGGAAAATCCCATAAAGTAATAGAACCAACAGATTTTGTCAAGACTTTTCTAGTAGCCTCTATCTGGGATCAGCACCTCTTATGTGAGGCATACTTCCATAATGAGGCTATTCCCGAAAACAGTCTGCTCAATATAAATCCTCTTGTTGGAGATGTTCAACTTCGAGCATTCACTTCTTTTCTTTACAATCAAATTTTGTGGCAGAGTGACTTTTCGGCTGCCAAGCACAATGAGGACAATAAACTCCTCTGGATTAGACCAGAACCAGAGAGGGCAGCCAGATTCAATTCAGAATATTATGAGGTCTTGAAAAAACCAGGGGTGACTGAGCATGTTCAACAACTACAGTCAGTAGTTCTCCAAGAATGTCAGCAAAGCATCAGTTCCATAGAGATTCCTGCCCTCCAGGCCAACAACCTGTTTTGTCAGCAATCCAAAGAAAAGAGACAACAACGCAACCCTTTTGGTCCAGCCAACTTAGAAGCAGCAATTTCAAGGGTACCCAGCTACATCCAGTGTGTTAGACATTGTGCTGAAAACTGGATAGGGTACAAATTTTACTTTCCCCTCCTTTGGCTTCCAATAGAAACATATCAAGTAAGTTATAAATGGCCTCAGAAGGCCGAGACAATAGCATGGCAAAGACTGCAGCAGGTCTAGGGGTTCAAAATGCCAACAGACAGTACCGCCCAGAGCTACTGCTTGAGTAATTTACACGATCAAATCCGGTATCAAGACTCTGATTCAGAGTGATTTGCCTGAGGACATGCAACACCTTGAGCTGGGGGGGATGTTAGGACCACATAATGTACCTTTTTGCCCACACTTTTTTCCATTATTATACCCTTGATCACCTGTATTTAGACTCATACTATCATTTCACCTAATCATTCCAAGGTATACAACGTCCTTCCTCATTACTATATGCTTAATCTGTTTTGCATAATATTTTACATCACTTTTGTACTTAACCATTGATTAGACTGCAGACTAGCATTCAAAACCTGTTGCTAAAACATAGTTCAGGACACAGATGCTGAAACACTGTTACACAGTCCGAAGTCCTTGCTGCTGAAACACAATCCAGGTCACAGATGCTGAAACACGGAGCTGATTACACAAACCGAGGTACCTGTTGCTGAAACACAGTCCGAGGTCCCTGTGATGAAACACAATCTGAGGCCCCTGATGTTGCAACACTGTCATACATTCCGGAGTCGTAGAGGCTGAGACACAGAGCTGTTACGAAGTTTAGAGCTGCAAATGCTGAAACACAGAGGAGACCGCCAACCAACGACGCTGAAACACAAGGAAGTCGTTACAGTTAGCAGTCAAGGCCGACATAGTCAAGAGTGCAATTCACGTGGCTGAAACAACCCATGAATTGCGATGCTGAAACAACATCGACAACTACGAGAATAATCTATTACTCCAATCGTAACAACAATACCTCATCCAGCTCCTGTAATAGCATTTCTGTTGCGTGAGATTAGGACATCCTGTTCTAGTTTAGAAAGAAGATCCGACTAAAATATACATTGTAATTTTTAGATATATTGCATCGAGGAGGTTCCCTCTTTAAAAGAGAAGGGAATTCTTCATTCGGGCATCCAAGTTTTGATGTATTGAAGCAACTCCAGAAAAGAGGGACGTATTCTATTCTTCCAATGTGTAATGTGATATTTCGACAGATGAATATAAGAGTGCTTTGATTATCCTTCTCTAGCTTTTCGTTCAGGGGAATCTTGTGAGAAGGGAGGGCCCACCTTCTTCACAAGATTCACCCATTAGTTAGAAGTGTGTTATTATAATTTATGTTCATGCTTTGTTTAACTGTCGTTTGCTGAAACACTGTTTTTAATGGATTCCACTTTGCTGAAACACTACTGACTCTATCTTCGTTAATGGAATTTGTCATTCTTTTTATCAGCAATCTCGTGTGATGATTTTATGAGGTTAGCAGAGATTTGGTTAAAGGTTCCTGCTCAGACAGAAAGGGATTAGAGTATCATACCCTCTGTAGAAGTCAATTACTACTGCAAGAGTGCTAGCTAGAGATTTGGTTAAAGGGTTCCTGCTCAGACAGGAAGGAATCACAACACCTTGTCTTCTGTAGATTTCATTTACTGCTGCAAGAGTGCTAGCCAGAGATTTGGTTAAAGGGTTCCTGCTTAGACAGGAAGGAATCACAACACCTTGTCTTCTGTAGATTTCATCTACTGCTGCAAGCGTGCTAGCTAGAGATTTGGTTAAAGGGTTCCTGCTCAGACAGGAAGGAATCACAACACCTTGTCTCCTGTAGATTTCATTTACCTCTGCAAGTGTGTTAGCCAGGGACTGGGTTAAGGGTTTCTGCTCAGAAAGGAAAGAAACCAAAAACACCCTGTTCTCTGTAGAATTTTATTTATGCTAGTCAGAAACTGGGTTAGGGATTCCTGCTCAGAAAGGAAGGGATCAGACTACCCTGTTCTCTGTAGACCTCAACCTCACAAGTGTGCTAAAAATAGAAATAAGGCTCAAGGCTCCTGCTTAGAAAGAAAGGAACTAGGTGGCTTTGTTCTCTATTAGATAGAGTTAATTGTTTTCTGCATTACTGTTTTCATGAAAGAGTGTTAGTACTGAGTCTCTGTTTGAGAGTAAGGGTCATGTTCTCTGATTGCAGAATAGTTGTTCTTTCCCATTGCAGTGTTATTTTAATGTAATCCAGGATTCTTAGATTGAACTTTAAAGAATTGCAATAGGGGAATTACTTTCCTGTGATTTAATTCAGAGCTTCAGTTCATTCAAGCAAGTATAAATAGTATGAATTTCTTTACTACAACACTAAGTTGCTTTTGGAATTGAGCATATATAGTGCGTGGCTATCTTTGAAATAAAAGACTTCCCTGGGTTGATAATTTATGTATCACTTGATTTTTTGAGTCAATTAAGCAATTATAGTGACCAACACCATGGTGAGTGAGCAGATACTGCAAATAAATATTCATCAGGAAAGGAATCATCTACTTGAGTATTATCATCACGTGTTAACCGAGAAAGAAAATCAACAACTACATTTTATTTTCCTGGTCGATCTACAATTGTAATATCAAATTCTTGTAATAATAGTAACCATCTGGTGACTCGAGCATTTGTGACAGATTTATTCATTAAATATTTAATAGCTGAATGATCAGTATGGACAAAAGTAGAATAGCCAGTGATGTAATGTCAAAATTTATTAATAGCATAGATAACTGCTAAAAATTCCTTTTCGACAACTATATAGTTAAGTTCAGCAGGACTCATATTCTTGCTAATGAAGTAGATAGCATAAGGGAGATGATTTTCTTCTTGTCCCAAGACAACTCCTATTGTAGTATCTGAAGCATCAGAGGATATATGAAAGGGAAGTTTCCAATTAGGTCCTCTTAGAATAGGAGCTGTAGATAACTGATGTTTGAGTGCATCAAATGCTTCTTGGAAAAGATTAGTCCACTTGAATTCAACATTTTTCATAAGTAACACAAACAAAGGAGAAGCTATTTTGGAAATTTTTTTGATAAATCTTCTATAGTATCTAGTATGTCCTAAGAAACTTCTCACATATTTTTGGGTTTTGGGTATAGGAAGGTCTTTAATGACTCGTATCTTGGATGGATCTACCTGAATTCCTTGAGATGAAATAAAATCTCCAAGTACCACTCCTTCACTCATCATCATATGACATTTTTCGGTGCTTAAGGAGAGGTGGGATTGTATACATTGATTAAGTACTTTCTCAAGATTTTGTAGTGCTTCCTCAAAAGAGACACCATAAGGGGTAAAATCATCCATAAAAATTTCCATAGAATCATTAATCATATCAGAAAAGATTCCTATAACTGCTCTTTGAAAGGTTGCTAGTGCATTACATAGTCCAAATGGGAGGACTCTATAAGCAAAAGTTCCCCAGGGGCTAGTAAAACTGGTCTTATCTTGGTCTTGGGGTGCAATTTTGAACTAGTTATACCCACTGAAACCATCTAAGAAAGAGAAGAATTTCTTCCCTGAAAAACTATCTAACACATGATCATTGAATGGTAACGGAAAGTGATCTTTTTGAGTGGATTTATTTAAGTCCCTATAATCTACGCACACTCTCCATTTCTTGTTTTTCTTAGGAACTACTACCAATGGGGAAACCCATTCATTGTCAGATATAGAATATATAAACCCTGCATTAAGCAATTTTTGAAGTTCCTCTTTAAGAATTTCTCTTAAATTAGGGTTCATTCGTCGTTGATATTGATAGATCGGTCGACAATCTTCCTTGATATAGATACGATGAGTGCATAATTCAGGAGAGATTCCCTTCATATCTGTATAGTCCCATGCGAATGCTTCCTTATGTTTAAGAAGTAACTTCATTAATTGTTGTGTTTTGGCAACTGTCAAGTTGGAGTTTATATTCAGTGTTTTTCCAAGTTCAATTTCTACTGGCATACTTTTAGAAGAGATGGTGGCTGATGTTTGGGGTAGGTTTTCAGAGTTAAGGTTTTCCTGGGTATCTGACTCCAAAAGTGCAGCTAGTTGATTATGTGTTTCTAGAGTCACAGAGGAGGGTTCACAAATAAAATTATTGATTACTTCATCCTCATTGGCATCTTTAAGGCTTAAGGCTTGTCCGATAATCAAGATAGGTTGAGTAGTTTGATCATCATAGCCCACCCATAAGGAATTGTCATTATTAATCAAGGGTGTAGCGTGAGGGTAGAGGGTAAGTTGTTTGGTCACATATCCATTGGAAATTGTCATTGAATCGGATCTGTAGCTGATAAAGGCATCTTTTGTGGCTAGCCATGGCCTACCCTGAATTAGAGGATGACCCCCCAACTTTGTTTTAGGTTGTAATACCACAAAGTTAGCTGGATAATTCTAGGACTCAACTGAGATGATTAGGTCTTCAATGACTCCTTCTAGTTTGATTGTAGAATGGTCAGCTAATTCTAGAATGGTTGGGGTATCTCTAATTTCATTCTTCAGTTGTAACAGTTGTGAAGTTTCAAGAGTCATAATATTGATAGCAGTGCATAAGTCAACCAGAACTTGAGGAATTATTGTTTTTCCAATTTGCACTATGATAGTAGGATGGCCGGGATCACCATATTTAACTGGAGGAGCTTTACCTGACATTAGCGCAGACAGATCACCCATGACATGAACTGTGAGGGGATCTTTAGTTTTCCTACTGGTTTTCTTAAGACAAATGTCTCGCATAGTTCTAGCATAAATTGGTACATCTCTTAGTGCTTGTAATAGTGGAATTTTGACATAGAGATTTTGTAATTCCCCTAGAAGATTGAAGCATGTGGCTCAGGATTTTTAGTCAAAGATAAATGCTCATGGAATGGTGGTTCTACTATTTCAGCAACAGTATTTGAGGATGGTTGTACCTCTTCAGGTGAATCGTGCTTTTTTATTTCTTCTTTGTCGGAATCAGAAGAGGTAACATCATCAATGATAGGTTCTACTATTTTCCCAGATCGTAAATGAATATCATTGCATTGTGCAGGGAAAAGAGAAAGTATAGGCTGGTTTTGAATATCAATACACTGCAAAACCTTATTATTGGGGTTAGGGTTAGGTTGTGCAGGTAGTTGGGACCGCATCATTTGATTATTCGGTGGAGCACCTGATGGTAAAGGGAGTGGTTGCTGAAATTGTGATTGAAATTGAGGAAATTGGTTTGGGAACGAGGGTTGTTGACCTCTCCAATTTGGATTCCATTGGTTATGGTAAGGTTGTTGTTGTGAAGGCCAAGGTTTCCATATTTTTGGGTCTACAAAGGGAGGGTTTATTTGTTGCATGGGTGGGTAATTCACTTGATTGAAGGGTGGGTATTGCATTTGGTTAAAGGGAGGGTAATTTGCTTGACTAAAAGAAGGATAATTATTCCAACGATTAGAAGATGTAAATGGCATATTAGGATTCATACCTTGTCCCCGTGGATGCCATTACCTTCCTTGTGTCAATAGATAGATAGCTTCAGCTTCTTCATCAGTTGGTTGTAATGCTGCATTGATTCCTGGTAAAGAAGGGAAATGTTGAGTTTCATGATCCTTATCACAAAGGGTAAAAATTAGCATTTTGTCCAATGAGCATTCCCTTCATGGGTGATTTTCTCTACATTTGGAAAAAAATATGGACAGAGTTGCTTCTGCTTCAGATTGTTTCTTTTTAATATGTAAGGTGTCAATTTGCAAAGAAAAATAACTTAACATTTTAGTTTTAAAATCCTCAAGTAAATTACCTATTTCAACTCTTGTTGCTCCTCCACTGGCTGATTTTTGAACTCTTGAAAATGTGGTATCCCTGCTGTTTGATCTATTCCTTGCAGCTCCTCTTGAACATATTTTACAAAGGTTAACAATTTCATCATATGATTCTTTAGATATGTCCCCTTTTCCAAGCATATTCAACATATCTAGACAATCATCCCTTACTCCTTTTAATAATATTGTTTTAAGAATATCTTTACTTACATCGGGGTGACTGGATCTTTGTAGATTATACTGTAGCCTTTCCACAAATTCCTCTAGATTTTCATCCTCTTTCTGTATCATCTTGAATAGTTCCTCTCTTTTTTCTCTTGTTCAGTAATAGTCTTGATATTTGTGCAGAAATTTCTATTTCACCTGATCCCATGTTGTGATTACATGACCTCCAAGACTCATGAACCATCTTAACGCATTTCCTTTTAATGTTGCTGGAAATAGCTTTAATTTTTTAGCATTGGAAATGTAATCATAACTTCTGCATAATATGTCAAACTCGAAAAGGAATTCATCAGGATCTTCAGAAGATAAACCATGAAAGTTGGGTAAAGATGAAGGTGGAATATTCTTCATGGGAGCTACTCCTCTAGGAAGATCACCAATAGGAAATCCTAAGGTAGAAAAAGAGTATTCATTGTTTACCTCTCCTTCAATACCTACATGTTCTTCATGGTGCAATTCTTTATTATATCCATCCATGGTTTCTTCTGTTTGTTCCCCCACTGCACTTGCTCGATCCTCAATGTTGTCTGTTGTTTTTTCAACTGTCTCTGTTTCAAAGTTTGCTTGAAAGGAAGGTTGAGGCTTTGGTTTTTGAGAGCTTGGTCATTGAGGAACAACAGATTCAAATTTTGATATAATCTTGTCGATAAAATTCTTTCTTCCTCCCCTTCCTCTACCCCTGCCACCTATAGGGTCAGTTTCCTTGGGGGGTCCATGTCCTCTAATGAAATCTGTACATATGAAAGAAAAACATAAATGATTTTGAAATCTATAATTGTCTTCCCCAACAACGACGCCAAAATGTTGGTCACTATAGTTGCTTATTAATTAAAACAATCAAGTGTTACATAAATTGTCAACCCAGGGAACTCTGTTTATTTCAAAGGAAATCACACACTATATATGCTCAATCTCAAAAGCAATCCAAAGTTGTAGTAAAATTCACACTAATCACACCTTTCTTTGAACAGACTGAAGTTCTACTTTGAATTATAGTAAAAACAATCTATCTATTTCAAAGTTTAAGATTCAAAGAAAATAATTATCAGAAGAATCCTGGATTACATTAAGAAACAACAACCTAGGAAAAATGAACCTTTCAACATATTGCAAAGAAGACTAACTATTCTATAACAGAGAACATGACCCTATTCCCCAAAGTAGGAATCTTCAACACCTGTCTCTGACTATCACACTTTCATAAACTCATTCTGCAAACAAAATTACCATTCAAAATGATCAACAATTACCTAGGAATGAATTGTATGAAATTGATGTAACAATCAATTGAAACAGAGTTTCAGCAAAACAGAGTTTCAATAAAATAGAGTTTTAACAAGGTATGAATAAAAACAATATTAACACACTACAAAAAATAATGGGTGAATCTTGTGAAGAAGGTGGGCCCTCTCCTTCTCACAAGATTCCCCAAAAATGAAAGGAACTAAGAAGAAATGCTAAGAATGATCTTTTATTCATCTGTCCAATGTGACAAGTTACAATATCAAAAGTGAACATGCTCCTTATCTGTAATTCTCTTCTATCGAATCCTTTCGTAATCTCCCCTCTAATGTTGGTTTCTCCCCTATTTAAAGAGGAGAATCCTCTTAATACAATTAAGCATAAGATTTAAGATTACATGTGTACATACAAATCCTATTCTTAGTGTGATCTAATATTCTATGTTGGAATAGGATATTCTGATCTTCCGTAGCAAAATGTTGTTACAGTCGTTGTAATGGTGCTGGCTTGAGGTACAGTTGTTGCGGCCGGTGTAACAACTCCTTTAATTATCTTTTCTTGTTACTGTTGTATGTGAAATATTGTTTCAGCATCACAAATCATGGATTGTTTTAGCAACGAGATTTGCGTACTGTTTGACTGTTTCAACAACGTGGTCTTCAAGCAACAACGATGGTTGTAATGGTGTTGAATTGAGGTGAAGTTGTTGCGGCCAGTGTAACAACTCTTTTAATTATCTTTTCTTGTTACTGCTGTATGTGAAATACTGTTTCAACATCTCAAATCATGGACTGTTTCAGCAATGGGATTTGCATACTGTTTGACTGTTTTAGCAACATGGTCTTCAAGCAGCAACGATATATTAACTGCAATCTTCAAACTGTTTTAGCAACTATATGTTTCTGATTAATGGCTAAGTATGAAAGTAATGTAAAATTACATGTAAAACAAAGTAAACATATAGCAAAGAGAAGAAATGTTATATACCTTTGGAAAAATATATTAAAGAGATAATGTAGGATTAAATGTGAGTGGGAAAAGGATGTAATGATAGAAAAAGGTATGAGAAAAAAGGTACATTATAGGGTCCTAACAACCAGATTGACTACATGATCAACCAGACTGACCGATGAAGGGAACAGATTGATCATTCCATCAACTACAGGTGGGTTGAGAGTAATGTTGTGATAAATAGTTGGAAATTGAGGTTTTGAAATAGTCATGTCTTCCAGTAATTTTGAGGCTTCATCCATGTGAGGGAAAATGTGAGTTTGATGACTCCCTCTACATAACATACACGAGAACTTGACTCTACTTTTTTTCTTCCCAACAGTATTTTGACTAATTGATGGGAGGTCATCAACATGATGTTCGGAGGTTGACGACATGGGATGACGAGTGTGTGTATACCATGCTTCTATAACCTTGCATAGACCAGGGAAATTCTTAAGAATATGGATACCCTTACAAAGCCTAGAAGGGTACTTGGGCTTATGGGTTGTTTAGGTTATCTTGGCATCATCAACACTCCCAGCACGATTATCAGTAACTGGTGGTTTTCCAACATGTCCAGCAGGGGTTGGAGGTTTATACCCTTGCTTATTTTTCTTCTTTTTATTCTTCCTTTTCTTCTTCTTCTTATTCACTGGGTTACTAGCTTCAAAGATTTCACTCGGTGAAGAAGATGAAATGAAAGTAGAACTTTCAATTGAAGAAGGTGAAGAAGATCTTACTAGTCAAGAAGGTGAAGGATCGACATGAGGTTTATGGTCTTGGGGGAGGGTTCTTACAATCAAAGCACTAGCTGCATTCAGGATTACCTGAGTGGAAAACACCCATACCGGTAATCCAATTGTGAGACTTGGAAGGCTCAAATTAGTGATGTAAGGAAGACCAATGTTTTCGTAAGAAGGAAAAACAAAAGGTTCTCCTGGAAAAGGGGTTCCTTCATTGGTCATTCTGGGAACTAATGCCATTAAACACAAATCCAACCTAGAGTCTGTTATGGAAAACAAACAACACACGCTAAAAATCTAGTCAACAAAGGAGCAAACAAAACCTTCTTACGATGAACACACTAGTTGGTGATGAAATCCAATGTCGTGGGAACAATGTAAGAAGGGGATGAGATAGAGTGGGTGGAAAAGTTACATTGATTACCTACTTAACAGACTTACACCCTGGTGCAAGATCCCACACATAAACATGGGTATACCCTCCAAGGAGCCCGAGTGAGTTTGGCCAATGTCGATTCCAGGCACCATGAAGACCTACCTCTCCACAGTCACCTCATGTAAAGACCCTAAAAAGATAGGCCACTAAGGTTACCAATTACGACAATGATGCCTGGGGAAAATTTTGATAGTCTAATCCACACAGAAAGGTAGGGTATCTAAGCCCAAAATCGACTCGAGAAGGTCCCCAGATTATTTTCTTGTCAAGTGACCCCCAATAATACACACAATCTCTACACTAAGACCAACAAAGTAGGGTGAGTAACTTTGTTGGTCCTAATGCGACCTCGTGATTGACCCTTGTGTTAGAAGGGCTTCCCAGAACAAAATGTAGCAAGTGGATTTGATCTCTCCCTATCATAAGATACTATGTTTATTTGCATCTTTGAAAAGTTATCTTTCACACCTATTCCAAAGCCCTGCAACTAATCTACTGTGGGTTTTCTATTAGAAAATATAAAAATGTCTAATCAATTTTTATAAGCGCTTTATTTTAAGGATGTTGTTACTCAAGAGGAAAATGACATGGACTAAATGATGTTTTGACCGAATCTAAACAATGCAAAGAAATGAGAATGCAAATATTTCACTTCGATGAAAGCTATATTACAAGAAGGAGAAAACGTTTATCATTCACAGATGCACAATGTCCCAAAATTTTATTAAACTCATCAATATCAAGAAATTCAATAAATGATCCAAAGATACTGTACACTAATACATGATTCTTGGTCCCCTCGGGCCATGAGGGGGAATTGTTTTTAAGAATTCAAGACCAAAAAATGCCAAAAACCATGCAATTTCACTACTTCAAATGCAAAGATGCCCCCAATCTACTGCAAAATAAGAAATAAGATTTTTTGTTTTCAAATATAGCTAAAAGCAATAGAAAATCACTTCAAAACAAACACACCCCAAACAAAGTTTCTCTTTTAACATGATCTATTCAGAAAAAGAAGTTTTCTTTTCACTAAACAATTCTAAAGAAAGACAAAGCTTTGTAACTGAAAGACACTCAAAGAAAGAGATAAAATATTTCAAAAGAAAACAAGCTAAAAAAAAGAAAAGATGGCTAAAATCATATTGAAATATTGTCAATAAGACTGTAAATAGACTATAATGAAACCCAAAAATTCACCCCAAAACCATATCTAAGATCTGGAGAAGAAAAACCACCAAAAGAAAAAAAAAATCCAAATCGTCGCAAGCTATAAGATGAACACAGTGCAACGATCCTAGATCATCATAGGGGACAAGAAAAACATAGTGTGACGACATTGCACTGTTTCTAGAAGGAACAGTGCAGAGATCCTAAATCGTCGCACTATCCCTCAAGGTAGGGTGTGATGATCAAAGGAAAAATTGGAAAAAATAAAAATCATGAAGGTTTTTCCAGTGAAGTTTAACGATCAGAGAGTCAATTTGGATCTCCCAGTGACTCAGAAAACAAAACCCAAGATATCAGAGAAATAAATAAAGAAAAACTAGGAAAACAATCTATTCCCTAGTGGAGTTGCCAATTTTGTTATTGGACAAATTGGTAAGTGTGGACAAAAACAGATCTCTCTAGTTTCATCCCGAAACTAGAACAAAACAAGACAGAATATAAAACTTTCCCTAAGTTTTAATTATCAAACATACTAACTAACAGGGGATAAATGCCATACCTTTTAAATGTCATTTGTCCTTGCTAGTGTTATTATCGCTTCATTCCAAGGCCTATGGGATGTTGAACCTATAAAAAGACACAAGCCAACAAAGTGAAAGCAACAACGTATACCCAACAAAACTTATGTATGTGATCAAGGAGTCATACAATAAAATAAGACCAATTTTATGGGAAAGAAATATATTACTGTATTAAAAATATGAAAAGGTGAATACAACCAAATGCCTTCATGTTGTAAGGTCCCTTCCAATAGTCCCTTGCTTCACACACACTTCTACTCCATGGATTCTGAGATCAACAATCTATCTTGACAAAGCAAAGCTCAAAGCCACTCTAACCAAGCTAACAATCTCAAGCCAAATTTCAAATCTAACTTTCTCCATGAGAGCTCCTCTCCTTTTATAATATGAAGAGGATAAGGTGAGGAGGTTAGGATGATCCCACTAAATTAAAAAAGTGAGTAAGATCCAAACCGATTGGAGGCCACTTCACCATAGAAGCTTCTCCTTCTAGAAGAATCGAGAAGATGCTCATTTTTATGACGTACAAAAATCGTCGCACCTATATAACTGAGCAGAGTGAGACGATGCCGTAGGCCAAGTTTAGTACATCTTGCGATGATCAAGGATCGTCGCACCCATAGAACTAGATAGGGTGTGACGATCCTCCTTATTGAGGTTTTTACAAAGGATAATATGACTACATCTCTCAGGAAAAGTTCTTCTCCCTTCTTTCCTTAATAATTCAGGCCACTGATCCCTCTGAAGACAACATATAGGTTTACATCATTAACGGTCATAGGGATGACGAAAATAATGTGTAATATATATCATCCTACACTTGGTTTTGTTGACTACACCCTCACAGTTCCATGATCCCTCTGTATCATCCACCATCAATTTTCCCATATGTATATTGTTCTCCATTAATTTACTTAATATAAAAACCATTCGACACACTGACTACTCTGAGAGGGGGAGGTGAACAATGTAGGGATCTTTTTCCCAAAAATCCTTAGCTAACAATCACCATTAACTCATTACTCATTGTTTTCATTTATAACCAGTTAAATTTATACACATATCAACAACATATATCATCAATATATCATCAACAAGTCATCACTACAAGGAACACAAAGAACAAAAGATGTATGTACAATTTTCTTTTTATTATGGGATACAATCCTTGGGGTTTTTCAGTAACAAGTGAATAGAGTAAAAATCTACAAGAGCACCAGCTCTATAATGCAAGGCTCAACTTACATCCTCGACACCAACTGATATGAGGCAACAATCCTCAATAGATATCAATCTGTACCATAAACAAGTGCATCAACCATGTACCAACCATGCACCAACCTGTGCCAAACAATCTGTAATCAACCTGTACCATAAAAAAATGCATCCAACCATGTACAAAGTATATACCAATCATGTGTCAACTAATAATCAACAATGAATCATCAATATGTACCAACATCATCAACTATACACCTCATGTATGTGCCAACTCATCAACTGCTTGTCTCAACCATGACTAGTTTTGGATTAGTCAACAACCCTAACTTGAAATAATTAATAACTTTGTACCTATAATGAATAAAGATATGAAACTGATACATAATTTTCTTCAGTGTGTTTTATGAAATTCCTCCAGGTGTCACTACTTAGAACCTCTCAGAAAAGGATTTATAGAAAAAATGACATACCCTGTTGAATTTTGGCTTATTCTAGAAAGTGACATTGTAGAGCATGCCCCGCATGGAATATTTGTTGAATCAATATGAAACTTTTACAAAAAATACTACAGACTGTAATATAACCAAAACAATTATTCTCACTGAATTTGGATCTGTTATGAATAAGTTATGATGTTTTTACTCAAAACACATGTTTTAGACTAATTTCAGGACTAGCCACAAACCCTGTTTTCCACGGAGTGTATCTTCAAAAATAAAATGACCCACGAGATGATTTTTTTACCACAGATACTTGGATATTTTTCTTCAATTTCATATCAATCTCATGGTATGAAGTATTATTGAAAAACATTTATTATGAAAATGGTGAGATGACCTGTAAATAACATACCTTAGAAAACATCATGAATTTTTTTTATCCTCCCTTGAATTCCAACCCTCTTTTATTCACCTTCTCTCTAAAATTAGGCTTATATATCCTTTGGTTACCTCATTCAGCTATATATCTTAAATATTCTCAAGTGTTCCACACCAAAAATTCTCAAGAATCTCTCACAAGAAGCTCTCGACCAATACTCCGAAAGATATTCTCACAAGAAGCTCTCCATTGATCCACAAAAAGGATGATCTACAAGAGACCATTTCTATATTATTTATACTTTCATCCTCTAGGTCACTTAACCCATTTTTAAGTTACTTAATCCATTTCTAGGTCACTTAACCTATTTTCCTTATTTTAGGGTTAACCACTTTCCATAAATAGAAAGGTCTCCAATACTTTATCATTTAAATATTCCTTCTTGATTTTGTCACTTCTCTTTATTATTTAAATAATACACCTTGAATTTATCACTTTACTTTATCATTTTAATAATATTAACCCATTTCTAGGCCACTTAACCTATTTTCCTTATTTTAGGGTTAACCACTTTCCATAAATAGAAAGTTCTCCAATACTTTATCATTTAAATATTCCTTCTTAATTTTGTCACCTTACTTTATCATTTCTTGATTTTGTCACTTCTTTTTTTATTTAAATAATCCACCTTGACTTTGTCACTTTACTTTATCATTTAAATAATGATTTCTTCATTTAAGTCACTTTTACTTCTTTGACCTTGGGGGCTTCAACCCTTCATGTGGGGGTCCTTCATCTTCGTAAGGCCATAACTCTCAAACCATGAGGAGTTATGTGACATTCCACATACCACTAGAAATGGAATGACAAGCACTATCCATCTAGAATAGTTTCACCAACAATTTCCTTGATCTTCATCTCATTATTCCACATACAAGCATGGGTCCTCCAATCATTCTTCTAAGAAAACTCAATCTGCAAAGCGTATTCCCATGAGGGCTTTCACCATAAGGGGACAACTTTGGAGTTCATCCATTTGTGCATTGTATCAATCATGATAAGACAATAGTGAGAGCATGGTTTGTCCAACCATTATTCTAGGATAACTCAACCCGCATAGCATCTTCCTGTGAGGGATTTCACCATAAGGGGACCACTTTGGAGTTCATCAATTGTTGCACCTTATCAATCATGATAAGACAATAATGAGTCATGTATACATTTTTCCAACAATGCATCATATACCAATGAAACCACATCAATCCATCTTCATCGTGTATCAATGACAACTCATTGATCCATCTTCATCATATCAATGAAAACTCATTGATCCATCTTCATCTATGAATTCTCATCAAGTACAATACATATTACATTGCATCAATCATCAATCAATCAATCCTTTGGCATCAATAAATCACTTGACATCAATTAATGACATCAATCAAACAAACCATTGGCATCAATGACAACATGATCCAATAAAAACTCACCCATGGGGCCTCCACCCTCCATCAATTCTCTTTCACAAACTTGTTCCCTAAATAGGACAAGCCATATTTCATCAGGGCACCCATTTCTATATCTGTATACTCAACCCAAATTATTCTTTAGTCATCTAGTAATTGTATAAATCCCATGTTTTCAACATATACATAGTTTTTTAGTCGTCATCCCCAATGGCCTTCTTTTACCTGGAAAAGAAACCTATGTTTCCCTTGGTTGGGGCATACACCCTTTTTAATATAGAAATATTTGACAAACCCTGAGTATCCCAAATTCATGCAACCACGATCTCTAATTTTGCCCACTTTTTCAGCCTCTAGCACAGCTTAACCCCATGTCTAGTTGTCCCCCTCACACTAGATCCAGTTTTATGATTGTTGGCAATCATCCTTCAAAACTTCTACCAAGGGAAGTCCTAAGTCTCATAGTATCTTGAATTCATCCATGTTACCTACTGATACCTATTATCAATTATTACTCAATGGATTCTAAGATGCTCTTTTCTTCTTGACGTCGTGTCTCCCTTCCTATCGACATCAACATAGTTTCTAGAAGGGTGAAAATATCTTGACTCTCATTACCTTTTCAATGAGGAGTCTCAAACAAAATAAAGAGAGTCATCATTTCTTTCTGATTCCGTTGACCCCCATAACATTAGACTTCAAAAAAAACTCATGTTAAGGTGGGTCTTACTATGCGACCATTGCAGTTTTCCATACCAACAAAAGACCTCTGAAATTGATAGGCCATCAATGCCTACGAGTCATCGACACTTCTTCCCATCTTCCATTACTAGATTCAGAGCTAGTTCACCATTCAAAATTGTCATGTCATTATCAACCACCCCTGAGGGCACTGCAAATATCTACATCATCATACACCTTCATTTACAGTCCCGCATTTTGGTTTCATGACATGAGCATGGGGCATGCCCGCCTCATTTGTATACAAATTTTATTTTCTTCCTAGAGAGAGTTTTGGTTCCCACAGTTTTCCCTCTCCCTCCAGTGGATCACTCTTGCAGTTCCTCTCTTCTCTCTTCCACATAATGGCACCATCGGAAAAATAAATGTTGATGTATTTCAGCTGTACATATGCTCCTAACCTCACACATCAGGGGGCATCTTTTATCATCGAAAATCATCTGCAACATTATAAACAATGGTTGAAGAAAGACATCAGTTCCAACAACAATTAGTACACCTATAGCATCAAAATCCATGAAAAAGGGAATAAAAATATATACTTTTTTCATAAATCAAAGTGCGCAAATTCACCAAAGGAAGCACATGCACTATGCGCAGAATGCACAGGCTAACACAACCCTATTTTTGCGCAATGTTCACAGAATGTGCATGATGCATGACTGTCTATAAGAAAACCCACACACTTCTCATGAAAAACACATTTATGAATCTTATCAGGCTCTCAACCACTTCCAGTCTGATCTCCAACACAATTTGACACTCGGATCTGAGCGAAATCTAGCTTGGAGGCTGGTCAAGGGATAGGAAGTACCCTAAGAGCCCCCTTGTTCACATTACGAACCTATTATATCATTCCCTAAATGGACACTATAAATTTGTGCAATGGGTGTGCTAGAAAAATAAGAATTTAAATATATTATTATGATGCAAGAATTCTTCTTGGAGAATCCTCTTTTCTCTTTGAATCATTCAAGCACTATAGCAAGGGTCATTCCACTCACCTCTTGAGAAGATTGGCATTGTATTTCTTCACCATTGTTAATTTCCATTGTATGAAGAGAAGAGCTCTCTATTAGGGAACTCAAGAGCCCTCCCAAGGAGGAAGAGGGGATTTATAAGTCCCTTCCTTTCTCTATGGTGATAGCATATCAATACATTGATCCATTGGTAGCTATATGATTGTTATTTTCTTTTTTCATGGTTCTAGTTTTTGCAAGTTTTTCTAACATTTGTTTCCTTTTATTTTTATTTCCTTGTTTCATGTATGTTTGATTATATAATCAACAAACAACTCTCTGTCTTGTTTAGTTGACTTAATTAGGCAAGTAAGTGATGTGTTTTTTCTCACCCATGTGACAAAACCAACACAACAATCTCTATTATTGTTCATTTATTTCTTTGTTAATAATATAGATCTCTATTCATTTCATTCTGCTTATAAATTCCAAATAAACTCATTACAATCTTGTAACATATACATATTCCTTATTCCCTATGTAATTGATTTAAAATAAGTATTTGGGTACCTGTGATTGTATGGTAAATGTGCATTCCTAGTAAATAGGCTTGATATTGTCTTCGTAGAGACCCACGTAGTTGAATGATATAGGCCTATAAATATGTTTGAGAAAATGAGTGTTTGTAAATGGAATCGATGGCTGAAATATTTGTATTTCTTGTGAATGTATGATATTGATTAGCAAGTCAGAGGTAATTTCATTAATGAGTCTCTACATTCTATGTGATAGTGGTGTATGCTTCACTCAAGAAACGATAAAGATCTATGTATGCTTACCAAGGAAAAATAACTCAAATTTATGCATGTATATTGCTATATGAGCAATGTGATCCAGATTTTATGAGTAGAACGAAATGACTACAGATTATTAACAGGTTCTTAACACAAAATATAAGAGGTACAATAAAATTGGTTTTCTATTCAATATGGAAATAAGCTAAAACTATAAAATGCAACGGAAAACAAACTTGTTGGAATGGTGGCGGCTTATCTCTGAGAAGAGATGTGACAGTTGTGCTCATTCACAAGAATATGGGTACAATGAGGCTATGAAGTCCTTTTTACAATAAACAGGAATGTCAAAAACCCTATACATCCAAAAACCTAACCCTAGGAGATGAAGTGCCAAAAGTCATGTGGGCCCTGCTTGGGTAAGTTAGTACATCAACTTCCCAGGGTCATAACTTTTGCGTACAATCTCCATTTGGGACGCACAATAGATTGTTGGAAAGGTATCATTGAGGAGATTCATTGAGAATATTCATCCCAAAAAACCTTCATTTAGGCCCTCAAAATGGCCCCAGAAGTTAAAAACTGCTAAAAATAGTAATTTACCAAAATTGCTAGAAAACTGCTTTGAGGAACTTGGAAAAGGTGGGTGGCCATTGATATCCACCTAGATCAATCCTCCCTCCTTAGGAAGCAATCATATCCATTTCATTGAGTTCCCCCATTATATGAGGAAATTTCTGCTGAATTTGGCCTTGGGTGAGCCACTCGCCTTGGTGCAGGAGCTGCCCAGCTTTGATGACTCGATAAAGATGGATCCTTTGCTATCAAGTGCCCTTGATCTATGTGTCCACAATATGATCATTGGATCCATGTTGTATGCTGTCGGTGTTGAGCTCTTTTGGTGTCAGTTGTTCTTCTACTTCTGAGAATCATGGGAAATAAGGGCGAAGGAGATCCACATTGAACAATGGGTGTAGGCCAAGGAAAAGAGGAATGTTGAGCTCAAAAACATTATCCCCCATGACCTTGGTGATGGTGTGAGGCCCATAATGGAGTGGGAGAAGTTTATGATGGGGTCCTATAAGGATTTATTTCTACAAGTGAAACCAAACTTTGTCTCCCACCTGAAACTTATTTGGCACCTGATGTTGATCATGGCACTGCTTGTACTTGTCATTGGACTTCTCTAGGATATCCTGAACTTGTTGGTAGATGTGATGGATTTTCTCAATGAACCAGGTGGCTTTGTTAGCTTCATTTGGAGCAATATATGCTTTGGTCGAGGTGACCACAAGGGGTTGTGCAACATCTATGGGACCCAATGGTTGGAATCCCAACCCCACCTGAAAGGGGTTGTGGTCAGTTGAGTTATGCAGGGATCAGTTGTAGCTATGATGGAAATAGGGAGGGCTCTCATCCCATGTACAAGGGTGCTTGGAATTATACACGTGAAGGATATGCACAATCATTCGATTTATTACCTCGGTTTGGCCATCTATCTGGGGGTGGAAGGCCGTGGATTTGGTGAGCTTGGTGTCTAGCAGTGATGAGAGGCTCGACCAAAATTTGCTGAAAAATCGACTGTCCCAGTCTGAGATAGTAGTTTGTAGGATTCCAAAATGTACTCAAACTCATTCAAAGAAGATCTTGTCAGTGGCCTTTGCTGTGATTTTCTTCTTCCAGACAACCATTATCACCATCTTAGAAAAGTGATCAAAAACCATAAAAACATAGTCATTTCCCCACTTGATGGATGGGAGGCCCGACATGTAGTCCATTGAGATGGATTCCCATGGCCTTTCAGGAGTAGGAAGATGGGTGTACAGGCCATGTTTCTTAGTGGTTGGTTTGGCAATAATGTAGGAATTGCAGAACCTTATATACTTGCTGACCTCCTATCAAAGTTTTCGCCAGTAGAAATGTTTATGTAGCATCACCACTGTCTTTTCAATGCCGAAGTGTCCTGACACCATACTGTAGTGGGATTCACAAATTATCTTCGCTCACTTGCTTGATGGAACATAGATATGGCCCAGATGACACAACAACCCATCCTGAAGATGGAAATTATTGACAAGTGCATTTGCACCCAACATTTGGTAGGTGGTGGCGAAGTCTAGGTCTGTCTCATAGCATTGGGGCCATCTAAAAGTCTCATGGTCACAAGAATCTAGCACCGTGTTGAGTGCCATGACTAGAGGTCCACTGGGGCAATTAGCGACACAGTTGGTGCTTCCTATTTTATACTTGATGTTGAGGTGAAATTGCTGCAAGTATGTGGACCACTTTTGATGGCGGTAATTTTTCAATTTTCCTTGTGTCTACATGAACTGCAATGGCTTATGATCAGTGTGGATGACTGTCTCCTTCCCAAGAATGTAATGTCTCTTCTAGCGGTAGGTTTTCAAAATATAGTACATTTCTTTGTCATAAGTAGGGTACTTATGGACAACATTTGACAGTGTCTCACTATGATAGGCCATGGGGTGACCATGATGAGTGAGAACGATGCCCACAACATAGTTTGAAGCATCTGTCTCAATCTCAAAGGGTTGATGCAGGTCTGGTAGTGAAAGTATTGGGGATGAGCACAAGCGTTGCTTCAAATAATCGAACACTTTTTGTGCTTCCATAGGGTTTGCAGAACCTAATAAATATGCTTCAAGTGTTCGACCCAAGTCTTGCTATAAATGAGAATTTCATCCAGATACACCACTACAAAAGTATTGGTGAATGGTCATAGGATATCATCCATCATCCTCATGAAAGTGGTTGGATCATTTGACAAACCAAAGGGCATGACCAACCACTCAAAAAATCCTTCCTTTGACTTGAAGGCAGTCTTCCATACATCTGTCTGTTCTATTAGGACCTAGTGGTAGTCAGACTTCAGATCAATCTTACTAAAGTATTTGGTCCCCGTAAGTTGATCAAGGAGGTCATTGATTCGGGGAATCATGTATCAGTTTCTGACTGTGATTTTATTCAAAGCCTGATAATCAATGAAGAGTTTCAAGGTTCCATTTTTCTTCTGTACCAACACAATTGGGCTCCCACAAGGTGATGAGATCGGATGCATGTGCCCCTTGTGGAACATTTATTGGATCTGTTGCTTGATATCCTCATTCTCTAACAGAGAGTGACGATATACTGGCCCATTGGGAAGAAGTGCACTAGGGGTCATATCAATGGGGTGCTTGACCTGGTAGTGTAGAGGTACCCCAATAGGTGAGGAGAAGATATCTAAGTATTCTTCCATGATCTTATCTACTTTATTCTGTTGTGTAGAGAGGTCATCCATAGATACCATAGATGTGGATTTTCTCTTTCACTCATTCTGAGAGTGAATCAAAAAGAACACAAACATCCCCATATGAGAGATGACCTTCTTGCATTTCTTAGTAGAGATCAAGGAAATATCACTAGGTGGGACTGTCTCGGGTATCCTGTACAATTTCCTATTCAAAGTGATAATAACACTATGAGGGTATCATTTACAATTTCCTGTTCAAAGTAATAATAACACTACGAGGGTATCCTGTACATATGTGAATGGAAGAGGTTCTCTCCTTCTTCTGGCTCACTTGGTTCACTAGGCTAGAGTTTGGTGGTAGCAACGGTGGCACTGGGTTCTGCATCAATGATCAAGCTTCTCGTTTCTAGTTCTGATTCAGAGTCAAAACCCACATCTGATTAAAAGGCTTTCACTTTGGCCACCAATGACTTCTTTGAGAGGCAGTTAGCAGTGTTATGCCAAGGGCTCTTATGGAAGTCACACCACTTCCTGGTATCTTTCTTTGTCTTTCTGGTGTCCTTCTTTTCTTGCGGCTTGCACTGGTTGTCCTGATACTGTCCATATTTTCTCTATCCTTTGTTCTGTGGGTTGGAGCTGCCCTTTCCTAGATTTTACTGTGAGGGGTTCCCAAGCCCAAATTTCCACGTCTTTTGTTTAATATTATGCTCGATTTTGAAGACATATCGGTAAGTCATGCCCAAGGATGAGATGTCCAGAAATTCCATTTCAGTCTGGATGTATCTATGTAGGGCACCATGATACTTGAGGACCAGATGTCACTCTGAATATTTGATACCTAGCTTTGTGCGCAAGGTATTGAAGATATTTGTGAAATCTGGCATTGCTTGGTCTCTTTCTTGTCGCAGTGTGGTACATTTGGTATACAAGTCATCATAACTTCTGACAAGGTAGTATTGTTCCTTAATAGCATCCCTGAAGAATTACCAGGTGGATGTGATTGTAAATAATGAGGGTTCCTCTATTTCATTTTTCTCACAGAATGTTTCCCACCAATCTTTGACATGGGGAATGGCTTTGAGGAGTGCAAAAGCAATCTTTTCTCTATTTGAAAAGTATGGACAAAAAAATACCCTTCTAGTAGATTCAACCACTTGTCTATAGAACCTACATCTACTTGACCTTCAAATATAGGAATATTGAAGTTTATTTGTACCTTGAAGGGGGCGACACTTCCGCTCGAAGAAGATGTGTCGCCTGTTGGTAGCCGTAGAAGGATTTGCGCAAAACTATCCATCATCTCATTCCTCTATTGTGTGAGGGATTCCAAAAGAAATATTTTGAAAGGATATCATGTCCCATCATATTTCTTTTCTCTTGCCATGAGAATTCGCTTGGGCATGCGAGAGATTTTTTCCTCAAGAGAAACAAGCTCGAGACCCAACTCTTTTTACTCTGACCTCGTTGGGGACATGCATTAATATGATAATGAGAAGACCGCTCTGATACCATTGATCCAGATTTTATGAGTAGAATGAAATGAATACTGATTTTTAATAGGTAGTTAACACAAAATAAAAAAGGTATAGTAAAATTGGTTTTCTATTCAATAAGGAAATAAGCTGGAACTATAAAATGCAGTGGAAAACAAGCTTGTTGGAATGGTGGAAGTTTATCTCTGAGAAGAGGTGTGATGACTGCGCTAATTCACAAGAAGATGGTTACAATGAGGCTATGAATTCCTTTTTGAAATAAACAGGAATGTCAAAAACCCTAGACAGCTAAAAACCTAACCCTAGGAGATGAAGCACCAAAAGTCATGTGGGCCCCATTTGGGTAAGTTAGTACATCAACTTCCCGGGGTCATAACTTTTACATACAATATTCGTTTGGGGTGAATGATAGATCGTTGGAAAGGTATCATCGAGGAGATTTATTGAAAATCTTGATCCTAAAATTCCTTCATTTATGCCCTCAAAATGGCCTCGGAAGTTAAAAACTACTAAAAATAGTAAATTACCAAAATTGCCAGAAAACTGTTTTGAGCCAGTTGGAAAAGGTGGTGGCCACCGATATCCACCTGGATCACAAAGAGACTCAACAGTGATTGATTCCCTAGTTGGAGTATATCCTAACCATCTAAAGACAAGTGAGTTTCCCACCAAACTTCTTTTTATGTCAGCGCAAAGGCCTTTGGTTAGAGCGTTGAATCTCAGTCGTCAGATCTACCAATAGAGATATCGTAGCTGTAGATTTTCATAAAATATTAGGAGGGAGGTTAGCATCCATGGATACCAGAGCATGAGAACCCAGAAGAAATACTAAGTCTAAATCAAATTGGTAGTATGATACCCGATATCTAGGGACCAGGGTTCCAACCCTTGGTCTCATACTTCGTTACATAAGCACAATGAAAGAATGATGTCTAGTATGATGTGTCATGCCATCCTGATAGAAAAGAGGTCAAGGGATCGATACCTATCGAAATTTTATTCACTGGAACATCTAGAGTGATTTCACATTGAACTAAAGTTGTTGAATGGGTTAGTTAAATCTAAGTCGTTGTATTTGGATAGGTTGACATATCACCAACGTAGATCTTGGTCAAGGAGGGTCAATTGGACCCTAAACCCTCAGAATTTATTAACTACATGAGTCTTGGAAGGATCTAACAACCCAATTTCTACAACAACATGATGACGATATGTTTCCTCCCTAGACCTAGGTCATAGATATTGTGGGATCATAATTAACAAGGTTAACCTAGTTAAACTCCTCATTGCTATAGGGGGAAAACCCCTCTACGGACTACACCAGGTGTTATCGGACTAATCAGTAGGTGTGGACACTAATAGATCCACCTAGATTTAGAAAAAAATAGGACAGGACATGACTCTTTCCCTAAGTTGTGATCATTGAATCTGCTAATAAGGAGGAATAAGTGACATACCTTTGTATCGCTTCCTTAAGTCTTTGTTGCTCCCGCTTTGCTCCGGTACTCTCGTGAGGTCAATACCAAGACAACACAAACTAACCAAAGTGAAGATAGAAAAATTTATTCAATCTCAACTTATGCATATGATCAAGGAATTACACAATAAAGTATGAGTGACTTTATGGGAAAGGGACATGTCGTTGTATCATATTAATTGAAAGTAGAAGATACAACTTGATCGCCTTGATGTCGCAAGATTCCTTTGAGTGACCCTTGGTTTCAACACACACACATGCTCTGTGCTTGCATGAAGAAGATCCAATTCCTCTTGATAGACCAACTAGAGCCTTCAAGCCTCTGTCCAAGTAGGGTTCATCACACAATTCCTTCACCAATTCTTCAATTAATCTTACTTAACCTTTTCCATGAGAATACTTTCAATATATAAGATAAGGAGAGATGGTTACATGGATGAGGATGATCCCATCAAATTTGAGAAGTTAGTAAAATGACAACCATATGAATGCCAACTCATTTTCTAGAAGATTCCCTTCTAGAACCCTCGAGACCTCTTCTCTTTTCCAAGCTTGAAAACAGGTTCACACCCTATGTATGGAGAAAAATGTGAGAAGTTCACACTCTAAATGAAGGTGGCCTACGAGAATGAGGGATTCTCGCACCCTAGGCCATATGAAGCCTATGAAATTACTTTGAAAATATGTTTTTGGAAGGAGACAAGATCCACTTTTCTCAGGCAAAAAGTCCTTGTTGGGAGCCTGAATACACCATTGTTAATACATCACCAAGATGACCAAAATCATGTGTAACAGAATTCTTCCCAAAGTATGAGGCCGGAATCAATGACAACTGAAATACTTTGTAAATTGCATGTGTGTGTTGGAAACCAGGAGTTCACCTAATCGAAAACGTGCAAACAACCAAGCATCTACAGAATATAATACCAGTCCTGAGGTAGGCATTCCCATACTCATATCACAGACAGACGACATCATGAACATATTTCATGGCCACCAATCATACATCATGGATCCATGCCATCAAAATATCACATAGCCATGAAAAATATACTATGGATCTATGCAAGAAGATTCAAATTAAGAAGACATAGCCATGCGACATACAAAGTGGATCTACGTGTCAGTAAATTATACATATTCCATCACATCTTAGATCAAAGAGATGAGACCCAAGGTCATCAATCTCGTCACCTAAAAGTATGAATCTAACCATGTGATTACATGTGCTGAAGTCGAACATGGTAGAAACCACTTGATTACCGGTCATTGATGAAATCATTAATAAGTGCGAGGGAAATGACCATTAATGTCAATGACTCCCAAGGTACACTAGTACAATCCACCGAATGTGAATAAATGAGTTGAGGTCGAACATTCACTAGAATCTCTTGATCAGGGGTCAATGTTGAAAACCCACTGTCGAAAGCAAGGAAACATGCCATTGAGGCATGCAAGTTCCAAGGTACCGAATAATTTCTAAGTCTTGTTTCCGAATAATGAGCTGGAATCGACATAACAAAACTCATCATAGGAGGGCCTTGATGTATCCCCCATCAATGACACAAAATGAGTAACATATTTTGAAGGTGAAACAGAGTATGATGTAGGTGGAACTTGACACAGGGAAGGCCAACATGGAGAGAACGGACAATTGCAGATGGCCGATTCAATAGAGGTTTCGAGTGAACTTCTCTTAAACATATGAATGACACGACCAATGATTTGGAAGCATTGACTCAGAGACAACTCATGATATGACATTGTAGCAAGTCAAATGAGAGACAAATGGATTTCCCAAACTGGCTTCAGATAACGAATAGGGGGTGTCATGTTCAAGAGTGACACTTACTGCCAATAATATGAATACGAAAGCACATCCCTTTCCCAAATTTCCCCCCACCATTTCTGGCGAGTACCTCTTTATTTTTACACAAGCTTGAGGAGGATAACATATGATTGTTGATGTAAGCTCATCCTTTGGATGATTCCCTTGGAGTATGTTTAACGAACCCTAGGAAGGAGTGGTTTGATCCCATTATGGGTCTTTTGATGTTTGTTTAATGAGTCCAAAGATAGAAAACTAAAGATTTTTCATGATTATAGAATCTGGAAAAAAACTCAAAAGAGAACTCTCTCAATTCCTTTTTCATAAAGTAGTCTGAGGAGATCGAAAAAGAGATAAATTATTGCCCAACAAATGGTTTCTTCAAATACTTTAACGAGCGTGAAAATAGCAAGATTGCTCGACAATCTTTTCATGTTTAGAGAGTCTGAAAAGAGCTTAAAGAGGACTCCAAGGGGTTCCTTTTTCATATAACCTTGATGAGCCAGAAAAAGTGATAAAAGTGTTCTCAATTACGTTCTCATGTATTTTCGAGCGTGAGAACGAATAAAGACCAAGCTTGAGGTTTTGTCTAAAAACCATAAAAAACAATTAAGCATGCGATAAAAAAGAGAAAATATCCATACTCCTTCGTGTAGACTTCAAAGTCATTACATCTACAAAAAGTTGTGCTCATAGGGCTATTAGGCATTAGGTTTAATAAATAAAACAATTATAAAAATCAACAAAAATGGTAAAAAAGTAAATATAAGTGGGTAAAAGTTCTTTTACCATAGTCATTGTGACTTTGCCAAGAATTTAGCCCAAAACCCCTCTTTTGCCCTCGAATTTCAGTGCAAGATTGTGGAAGATATAAGCAACCATTTGGTGAACCGTCTCCGTCAGTGAGGTAAGCTCCCTGTCTTCTACCTTTTCATGGTTCAATTTTTTGTTTTCGTTGGAGAATTTCAAGTTTTTGAGTTTGTTTTAGGGCCAAAACTTACACCCAAGCGTTCTCACAGGCTAGCCATATGGGACCTACGAGAATGCATGATTCTCATAGGTGGCTCCAAAGGCACTTGCGAGAACCTCGTACTATGCTAAAGGGGCACCTGCGAGGGCCACAAAATGAAAATTTACTTTAAGTTTTGTTCAATGAAAAATGTGCCAAGGCTTGAAAAAATTTGTTGACCTTCTTCATATGGTTCTTGTGCAGGCATTTGACCATCACAATGGTTCTAGAGTGGCGTGAAAGAGAGCATGAAGAGGATGATGCTATTGTCAGGAATGACCCGGGCACCATTGCTGCTCTCCGAGACTCTGGTCTCTTGAAATTCTTTTGGATCCCGAGTATGAGGGCCCAAGTCAATCTGTTGGAGTATCTCGTCCATATGTGGGACGTGGACCAAAAAGTATTCACGTGGGGGTCCACACATTGTCCTTGGATATCGAGGACATTTACTTCCTGATAATATTGTCACGACATGGGTACCATGCTAGCTTGACCGATAGCCAAGGTGGTGGGATGCCTATGAGTGAGTATTGTCATCAGTACTGTGTTCCAGAGGCAGAAAGAAGAAAAGGAAAAGTGGCCATTTGGGGGGTCCAAGATTTCACCCTTCACACTATCTTGTTCAACATTGCTCGTATGGTTGGGATTGCTTCTCCACACATGGATCTCTAGAGCTATTTTCAGTATGCCATAGAGTGTATTGAGCCTCTGGTCTTTAAATAGTTAGACACAATCCTTCGTAGCATAAAGTGGCAGTTGACAAAATGCAGGAAAGGCGGCCTGAAGCAATTCAGGTACAGATCACTTTTGGTGTCCTTCTTTCTTGAGAGGGTTCCCTTGCTGAGGTTGCAGGTTGAGTGGGGTTTACTGGCTACAGAGGATCCAAGGATGTTGAGGTGGTGCAACCTCATGGTCCAACATGTAACTGGACCAATCATCAAATACAATGATTCCTTCTTTGACTGGTTGTGGCCATAGATGCTGATGGTCGACGATTATGCCTATGTCGTGTTGGATTTCCATGGGGATCCAGACTTCGCCCTACCTGAGGATGCTCAGTGGGGAGATCTAGGTAAGAAGTACACATTTCTTTACTTTTAAGAGTTTTTTTGAGTTTTATCATATGTAATGTTTTTATGTTTGTCCAAGGTCTAATTACAAAAATTATTTTTTGATGACACAGATGTGGGGCCTTATCGACCTTCGGGTACTTCTCCTATTCAACGACGAGGAGATGTGGCTC
>ML778388.1:598809-626258 GCA_009831015.1 Picea engelmannii | reverse complement strand
TTGGGGGGGGGGGGGGTCCAAAATAGTGTGGCATGTGAAGTGGGGCCCCTCCTGTCATGTCAACTACCATGTCGCGTTTCCCTCCCTGCCACTTGTATTCCACTTAACTGCGCAACAGGGTCATTTCTCATTATTTGTTCTCTGGTCCTATTGGGATTGGTTCCTATTGGCCATTTGCTGACGCTGTAGGGATTCGTCCCCCTTGGTCGGTCTCTAGCCCTGTCAGGGTTCAACGGTTGCAGAGTCGAACGATTAGACATTACTGTAGCGTTGAGGCGCGAAATACAAATAGGCACTGCATTCAAATTGAACCGTGAACATGACCCGTGATCACATGGGAATGGAGAAGGAGAGAGAAAGAGCCAGCTTACGCTGGGCCTCCATGGATAATTAGGGGTTCTGGTCTGGTAGAAGACCAGAAAAATCCAATTTAGGTAGTGGATATGTGACAAAGTGGTATCAGAGCATGGTTACAACACTCGGCCTGATTGGGCTCATGCACGAGTCACGCACAAGCTCCATTTTAAGTACTCCTACAAAGAGTAACCCCCTAACATAACTCTCTTATCTAGGATTGAAAACTTGGAAACAAGAACCCGACTGTGTATGCATGTGAAAGAGTTATAAATTCATGCATAGATTATAAAATGTATTTAACTCTTGACTAATAACCATCGTTTGTCTTTTCACCCAAGAGGGCGATCAACCATGGGAATTTACAAGACACAGAGAATGGTGACTCACCAAGAGATGGGAGAAGGCTCCCACAATAGAGACGAAGAGTCTGACGAAAGGAGAGAAATAGGAACCTCTCCAGATCTAGCTGAGACTGTGAGGAGTCTCATGGTTGAATTGCAAAGCTGCAAGGCTGACAATGAAAGGATGATGAAAGAGAAAGAAAAGCAAATTGAAATTAATGCAGTTTTACTGCAGAGCTTATTTGACCTACAATGACAAATGCAGCATGAACCCGAGATGCAGAAACATGATCGTGTCAGTGGCCATACCGAGAGAAGCACCTTAGGAAAGGTCCACCCTAGAGGTAAAGGACCAGTGCCAGACAATTCCACTGAGAAGGAAGCTAGCAATTCAGAAGGCTCTTCCAGCCACAGGACCAGTTCCTATTCTCAAAGAAAACAAAAGAAGCAAAAGAATTCCAAGGGTCATAAATTTGAGGAATTCAGAAAGGCCAAACCTCCCTCCTTCGATGGTGAGATAAAGAAGGGAGAGGAAGCCAGGGCATGGCTACTTGGATTGAAAAATTATTTCAGGGTCCATGATTTTTCAGAGAATTTAAAGGCTCGAGTGGCCACTTTCAATCTAAACGGAAATGATTCCATCTAGTGGGAAGACCTTAAGAATATGAAAGGGGTCCGCGAGGAGGACCTGTCTTGGAAACGGTTTGAGAAGTACTTCCGAAAGAAGTATTTGTTGGAAAGATATTTTGACGAGAAGGCTAAAGAGTTTTATGAACTCAAACTGGGATAACTCACTATAGAGGAATATGTCAACAAATTCCTCGAATTATTGAGATATGTAACCTACATCAAAGAAGAGAAGGAGAAAGCGCAACGCTTCGTCAGTGGGCTACCCAAGGAATACCAGAACCAAATTGAATTTGATGAGCCAAAGACCTTAGAAGACACTATAATAAAGGCAACATATTGTCATGAACAATATGGACATCGAGCAGAGTCTTGTGGAGACTGGAAATAGAAGAGTGGTTCGATATTTCAGAAAAAGGGGAGCAAATCCTCAGGATTTAAAAACTACAAAAAGAACCCTAGAATGAAATTTTCAAACCGGAGTGTACTCCATCAGAAATTTCCCTCGGTGGATGAAAATAAAACTTCTAGACCTATATTAGTGAATACTAATAACCCAAAGAGAGAACCTCTGAAATGTTGGGGTTGCGGAGAAGAGCATCTCCTGAGAGACTATCCACACCAACAACAGAACAGTCGGAAAGTTTATAACATGCAGGAAGCTACCACAGTCAATGATGTGGCAAGGAGTGTGCCGTAGATTTATGCAGCCTTGGATAATAACCAAGCTAACCACCAAGCTTCATTGGTGGAAATAGAAGGTATGATTTTCAATCATCTGGTGTCTGTTTTGATTGACCCTGGTTCAAATTTGAGTTATATAGCCCCTAAATCTATTAATAAATGTAAGCTACAGCCACAAAAGCAAACTAAGCCATGGTTGGTATAGTTAGCCACTGGCAACAGAAGAAAGGTAGTAGAGGTCACACCAGCCTACCAACTAAGGTTGGGTGAATTCGCTACCCAAGAAACCCTTAATGTATTACCCCTGGGATCAAATGATCTGTTGATTGGTATGGACTAGCTAGCTGCCCATAAAGCCAAACTGGACTAATACCATAAAACCCTAGAATGTGTGAGAAAAGAAGGAAAAAGGATAACCCTTCAATGGATCCAAAAACCGGTCTCGATGAGGAAAATATCAGCCCTGCAAATGAGAAAGTATTACCGAAAGGGATGTCCCCTATATGCAATACAGGTGTTAAAAACAATCGAAGGTGCTAAACCAAGCCCTGATGATCACCCTATCCTGAGAGAATACAAAGATGTGTTTTTGGAGGAAGTACTGGGTCTACCTCCGAGAAGAGACATTGACTTCTCGATAGAGCTCGCACCAGGAGCAGTGTCGGTGTCTAGGACACCCTATCGGATGAGCACACCTGAGTTAGTGGAACTCAAATTACAATTGAAAGAAATGATGGATAAGGGTTATATTCGACCCAGCATGTCCCCATGGGGAGCACCATTCCTATTTGTGAAAAAGAAGGATGGCACCCTTAGACTGTGTATAGATTATAGACAACTCAATAAAGTAACCATAAAGAACAAATACCCCTTGCCCGGGATTGATGATCTATTCGATCAGTTGGGAGGCGCATCTATTTTCTCAAAGATTGACTTGAGGTCGGGATACCATCAAGTCTGAATCAAGGGTGAAGACATCCATAAAACCACTTTCCAGACACGGTATGGTCATTATGAGTTTGTGGTAGTGCCATTTGGGTTAACCAATGCCCCTGCCACTTTCATGTGCTTAATGAACAATGTACTCAGTAAATTTTTAGATAAATTTGTACTAGTTTTCATTGATGACATATTAATCTACTCTAAGAATAGAGAAGAACATGAAGAGCACCTTAGACTTGTGCTGCAAGTGCTAAGAGAGCATCATCTCTATGCTAAATTCAGCAAATGTGACTTCTTTCAGAAGCAAATACACTACTTGGGAAATTTTCTATCCGAGGAAGGGGTAGCAGTAGATCCTGACAAGATTAGGTCTATCATGGAATGGCCTACCCCAAAGGATGTTTCAGACATCAGATCTTTTATGGGATTAGCAGGATACTATAGGAGATTTATAAAAGATTTCTCCAAGATTGGTTTTCCAATCACTGCCCTCCAGAAGAAGGGGACAAAATTCCTATGGACACAACAATGTGAAGAAAGATTTCAAACCTTGAAACATCTACTAACCCCTGCACCCATGTTGAAAACCACTGACCCAGAAGCTGAATTCCTTGTGTGCACAGATGCCTGTAAGGAAGGGCTCGGAGGAGGCCTTATGCAGGAAGGAAAGGTGATCTGCTATGAATCCCAAAAATTGAATGAGCATGAAGTCAACTATGTGACTCATGATCTAGAACTGGCTTCCATAGTGCATGCCTTGAAAATGTGGAGGCATTACCTCCTGGGAAGGAAATTTTTACTTATGACAGATCACCATGGATTGCGGTATTTGTTTGATCAACCAAAGCTCAATGCTAGACAAGCTAGATGGATGGCCCTCCTTAGTGAGTTTGATTTTGAAATCAAAAACATCAAAGGGAAAGAAAATAGGGTGGCCAATGCCCTTAGCAGGAGCACGAGAACAATTCACCTGGCAGCGGTGAGTACCTGCGAGACAAATGTTAAGGACAGAGTCAGAAATGCACAAGAAACAGATCCCTTCGTTCAAACTGTGACCCTCTACCTACAACAAGAACCCACTGGAGTAAAATATGAAAGCTACTAGATGACCAAAGGAGGTCTACTCACCTATAGAGATAGAATGTACATTCCAAATCATGATGACTTGAATAGGTTCATCATGGATGAACTACATAAAAGACCCTACACTGGTCACCCAAGATACCAGAAAATGATCACTGCCACTCGGAAACAATTTTATTGGCCTGGATTGAAAAAGAACATAGCCAAATATTTGGCCCAATGCATAGAGTTCCAATAGGTTAAAGAAGAACATCAACACCCAACAGGACTATTACACCCTTTACCCATCCCATAGTGGAAATGGGAAACCATCTCCATGGATTTTATCACTGGATTACCAACTTCAACCTAACAAAATGATGCCATTATGGTGGTGGTTAATAAACTGAGCAAGTCTTCTCATTTCATCCCCATCAAATCAACCTGCAAGGTGATAGATATCACCCAGATATTCATGAAAGAGGTGTTCAGACTGCACGGTATGCCGAAAGAGATAGTGTCCGACAGAGACAAAAAATTCACTTCCAATTTTTGGAAATCACTGATGGCGGGATTGGAGACCAAATTGTTGTTCAGCACCATCTACCACCCTCAAACCAATGGACAGATAGAAAGAGTGAATCAAATATTAGAGGATATGTTAAGGATTCATGTAATGCATCAACCCAGGAAATGGGAAGACTACCTACCATTGGTATAATTTGCCTACAACAACGGCTACCAAGCATCCTTAAAGATGAGTCCCTTCGAGGTCCTCTATGGTAGACGATGTAATACTCCAGTCAGCTCGAGTAATCCTGTATATAGGATTTCTTTTGGACCCGACATGTTGAAAGAAATGGAACAACAAATGACTCAGATAAAACAAAATTTGAAGGTCGCTCAGAACCGATAGAAAAGTTATGCCAATCAAAAGAGAACTCCAAGAGAGTTCAAAATGGGAGACCATGTATATCTCAGAATTAAGCCCAGAAGGAGTTCCCTGAAAATGGGAGCTTGTGCCAAGTTGGCACCCCGACATTGTGGACCCTTTGAGGTTCTAGATAGAGTGGGACCTGTAGCCTATCGGCTAGCACTTCCTGCCACAATAAAAGCATATAATGTTTTCCATGTTTCATTATTGAAGAAATATGTACATGATGCTAATCATATAATTGACTGCTCTGTGATCTAGGTGGAACCGGAGGGAGAATTTCAACCAGAACCCCAATGCATACTGGACAGAAAGGAAACCCCACTCTGGAATAGAACCATTGCACAGGTCAAGGTGCAGTGGAAACATTTTGGCCCAGATGAGGCTACATGAGAAATGGAGGATGCCATGAGATAGGCATATCCGATTTTGTTTACTTTTGTACATACCATTCATGTTAGTAGATGAGAACATCAAGGACGATGTTCCTTTTAAGGGGGAGGGAATTGTAACACCCTGTTTCCCCCAGCTTGTAAATACAACTGAATTGGCCAAGAACTATGGCGAACTCATAAATGTGAATATGTGATGTAAATGGACCTTGAAGAAAAAGGTCAATGAATGTGAATAACATTTTGAATTTATTGTAGGACTGTTGAGAGGGGATGTGCAAAAAAAGATACCACGATGGTGGTGGAGGGCACCTGGAAAGGTGGCATTAACTTCCACTGAGAATTAATACCATATTTGGACTCCACTGGCCCAGAGAACGAAAAGCGGCTCGCTGGCCCTGAATTAAATGTCTCGCAGGTTGGTAGGTAGATGGTTTAATGAGGGATGGGAGGTGAAATTCCCATCCATAGAGACGTCAGGCCTAATCAACGCGAGGGTAATCGCACCACATGCAACCTTGAAAGAGGATAAGGCGTGGGGTAGAAGCGATTGCGGGGGGCAAACGCGAGGGGAGAACTCTGGCATTACATAGAGTGAGTGATCGTAGAGAGGAAGGATTGCAACCTTCACTCCTGGTCACTGGAAAATGGAGACGTAGTCTCACAACATCGTGGTCTCAGCTTGGGGGTGGCTAGTGGTAAATCCGCTGGGAATCGCTAAGCCTACGGTTGGGTGCAAACGAGCACCCCTCTCAGCAGTTGCTTCACCCTAGTGTTATCTATGATAAGTGTTTTGCCTCTGGCATCTTGATATATATATATATATATATATATATATATATATGTGCTTAATCTAATAATTATTCTCATAAGTTGTGAAACTATGAATGATTTCATTATAAGAATGACTGTATGATGTTTTGATCAGTACTAGTAGTTGTATATTTATATGGAAAGACTACATATGATTTATGTCTTCACGAATTCATTATTGGTGTGCATACTGATCAAATTTAGACTTCACGTCTAGTTCTCGGGAGGACGACATCCTTACATAACTCAGGTAGTACCCTGAGTAAATCTCCCCATAGAAATACCTTCCTTGAAAAGCCCATCAAGAACCAGGAAGGTGGTTGTGAAGGCGTAAGGCCTTAGTAACCCTGCATAAGAAGGAACGATCCTCTTGAAAACCAAGATGAAAAATTAAGGATGAAGTAACGAATCGATGGATGATATCCCTTCTAGAAATTTGCGGTCACTCGTGACTGTTAGATTTGGTAAGAGGAAGATGGAAAGTTAAATACCTTGTCCCTGATAGGTGTTGACCCACGGAGGAGATTTCGTCGGGGAACCTATGAACACACCTGACTGTTAGATTGGTAGGAGAAAGTAGGGTGTTAAATGCCTTACTACTTTATTTTTTTGTGTCTTCGTGGGTAGCAAAGAGTTTAGGACCGTAAATCCCCAAGGTTCATGAGAGTATCTAGACCGTGGATCTTTTCCATGCCCAGGGAGTCATGGAAGAATGCATGGGTAAGAACCATTATGAGCCATCAGATCTCGGCTGAAAAACCCGACAGTCGTTGGATCTGTTAGGAGTTACCTAAGGGTTAAGAATCCAGTGTATAAGGGCAGAAAACCCTGGAATAAATCTAGGTCGTTCGATTAACGGAGGCCACGCGTCGTGAGATCTCCCATTACGTGAAATCGGGGATCACAGTATCGGGATTCCTATTGACAAGAGATTGGGAATTTCCATTGTGAAAATCCCAGGATAGATATAAGTCGTCCGATTGACGGAGGCCACATGTCGTAAGATCTCCCATTACGGAAAATTAGGAATTCTAGGATCGGGAGTCCTGGTGACAAGGGATCGGGACTCTCCAAGGTGGAAACCCAAGAGTAGTTGTGGGCTGTCCGATTTAATGAGGTGACGTGTTGAGAGATTACCCATTTTAGGAAATTAGGAATCGGGGATTCGGGAGTCCTGTTGAAAATAGGTCGGGCTCTCACCTTGATAAATCCCGAGAGAAGAGAGGTTTTGGTCATATGGGAAGAGGTCATATTGACCAATGCTTAACCCAAGAGGATAATCTCCGATGGAGGTTCGTTCAACACTTCGTCGTTTCGACATTCAGGATACCAAAGGGACATGTTACCCCTTGCTCTCAAACCATAAAATCCAGACTTATAAACCTCGAGATGTTAGCATGTGGTCAGGCTCTGACGAATGGTCAGGATCCTCTCGGAGGATCCTGGGTCTGGGATGACCGTCCAATGTGAGGTAGAGATGCCATCTTTACGCTGGGGCACTAATGCGCATAAAGGTAAGTTGCGAGAATATCTGGATGGCCAGAGTCCACCTGCTCAGATCTGTGGCTGAGGATTCATTTCGGAGCCCCCTTGTCGTTCTGCCTTTAATGGGGGGGGGTCCAGAATTGGACACACAACTCTCAAATGGTTGAGATTAATTCATCATGATCAACGACGCTCGAGTGGATTTCGGACCCCCCTTGCCATTCTTCCTTTAATGGGGGGGGTCTGGAATAGTGTGGCGTGTGAAGTGGGGCCCCTCCTGTCATGTCGACTACCATGTCGCATTTCCCTCCCTGCCACCTGTATTCCACTTAACTGCACAACGGGGTCGTTTCTCATTGGTTTTTCTCTGGTCCTATTGGGATTGGTTCCTATTGGCCATTTGTTGACCCTATAGGGATTCGTCCCCCTTGGTCGGTCACTAGCCCTGTCAGGGTTTGGCGGTTGCAGAGTCGAATGATTAGAAATTACTGTAGCATCGAGGTGTGAAATACAAATAGGCACTGCGTTCAAATTGAACCGTGAACATGAACCACGATCACATGGGAACAGAGAAGGAGAGAGAAAGAGCCAGCTTATGCTAGGCCTCCATGGATAATTAGGGGTTCTGGTCCGACAGAAGACCAGAAAAATCCAATTTAGGTAGTGGATATGTGACAGGGAGTAAGTTGTAGAGAGTGCCCATTTGTGAGTAAACAAGGTCAAGGTATTGAGCATGACTAATAGCCTATTCTTCCATGACAACTCCACCCATGGTGATGTCACAACCAATGTCGTTCATGAATGATTTCATGAACCACTCTGCCAGCAACTGATCAGGAATTTTGAGTTTGATGAAATTTCTTCTTCGTCGCCACTCATGAATGTGATCAGGGATATGAGTGGCTTTGTTTTGTTTGAAATAACTCAAAATCACGGTCCCTATTTCATAATGGATCAGTAACTAGTAGTGGGTGAGGAAATCCATAGTGAGGGTGTCGAAGTCGGTGAAGAAGGCTCATTGTATATCTATATACCACTTCACAGCAGATCCCGTGAGAGTTTGTTGAAAAATTTGTAAACGAATAGAGTCATCCATCAAGGAGTTGGATGAGCACCAAAGGTGAAAAGTCATGATGTGATTGTTCGGGTCCTCTCCCGCTTTTCCATCAAATTTTGGGATATCAGGCAGTATTTTGTCCGGTATAGCGGGCCATTGGGGAGAGTGACGGATCGGATCACTTAAAATCCTCGACAGATCGAGGAGGTCTAGGGTGCTTAAGAAAGGTAACTGTCTATTCACATGCGGGTACTGGTGGATTTGGGGAGGGAGTCCCGTCGGCAAGCCAGTAGGACCATAAGAAGTCTGCATATAATGCGAAGACCTAGGAAGATTCAGTGGTTGTTGTGGAGGAAAGTAACTCATGGGATTGTATCCTTGAACAGGGGTATGGGGTTGAGCATTCGAGCCCCAAATAGGATTGGATGTACCTGTATATAGTTGGCCTATACTAGGTAGTATAACAGATGTAGTTGGAGGTTGTTTCCCCCCAGTCGATTGAGGATTATGTTGTATCAAATGGTTCCAATATTGGGCCAAGGATGGAGGTATGTTTTTTCCATAAAGTGGGGTTGGTGGGGGTTGTGCTCTGATCGAGGGTTGTGTTCGAATCGGTATTTTCCCTGCACTGGGGTGTTGAGTCAAGCCTCCTTGGTGAGATTTTCCACCAACAAAAATCTCTTAATTTGGTGTGAATGATGGCATGGTACCACTAGGATCAGTGCCACTGATAAAGGATGGAGAAGGTCATCTAAAAGGGGGCATAGGAAGTGTCAGAATGAAACTAGGAGGAGAGTGCCTAGAAGAAGAAGGGCCACCAAGAGTTTCATATGTGATTTGCGTAGGAACGAGAATAGAGGCATTCAACGCACGGTATCTGGGTGGAAGACTCGAGGTGACTCTGGGAAAAAATGGTGTGCCAATAAGGTCTTGGCTAGCCGTGGTAATCCCAGCGTGAAGACTCATAGTATCTGTGTAATGGACCATTTGTAAAGGGAGAGTCAAGATGTGTTCAGCTCGTGGAGCTTCTGTACCAGTAAAATAATAAGCAGTAGTAAAAGGTACTGCATCTAGGTCAGACGTTTTGGGGAACGTAGGTGAGATGGTGATCTGAACGCCCGCTCTTGAACCAAAGAGATCCCGTCTAAAAACGCCAGTAGTCCAAAAAGGATATTGGCCCTCAGGTCCTAGAAAAGGTCCATTTGTTGATCCAGAAGACAACAAAACTAAGTCTCCGGAAGAATTCACTCACATAATACATCTCTCAGAGTCAGGGTGAAGTCAAAAGTCCTCTAGAGAATTGGTAATTTGGAACCGTTCTAGAGAGTCAGCTCTTTCCACTTGTGGAGTGGTGACGTCTTGGACTTCACTCTATTGAGGAAATCCCTTTGGTGAGCTACTAGTCAAGGGTTGAGAACCTTCCAGATTTTTTGGGGGTAAGCCCTGTATTCTACATGAACAACGTGGAGGGTCTATTGTGAATGAGTTAAAAAATTATGAAGAAAATTCTATGGTCAACTTGGGTAAACAAACAACATGCGCTAGTAAAAAAATCTAGGAAACAACACCAAGAAAACAAGACCTTCTAATTCTGAAGTCACTAGTTGGTGATGAAATCCAACATCGCAAAAACAAGACTAGAAGGGGTTGGGATAGTGTGGAAAAGTTACGTTGACGACCTGCTTAACGGACTTACACCCTGGTGCAAGCTCCCACACATAATCGTGGGTATACCCTCCAAGGAGCCTGAGTGATTTTGGCCAATGTCGATTCCTGGTACTATGAAGACTTGCCCCTTCACAGCCACCTTGTGTAAGACCCTAAGAATATAAGCCACTAAGGTTACCACCGAAAACAATAAATCTTGGGGGGATAGTCGACAATCTGATCCACATGCAAGGGTAGGGTATCTAGCCCGAAATCAACTTGAGAGGCTTCCACTCATCATTGTGGGTATACCTTCAAGTGACCCCCATAATACGTTCAATATCTACACCGATATCAACAAAGAAGGGTGAGTAACTCTGTCGATATCAATGCGACCTCAGGTTTGACCCTTGTGTGATAAGGGCTTCCCAGGACAAAATGTTGCAAATGCAATCTGACACTCCTTAACACAAGATGCTATTGTGTGTTTTGTGCTTTGGAGAGTCTATCTCTCTGCCTATTCCAAAGCTCTAGCCTAACTAGTGTTGGTGTAATAGAGTCCTAGAAAAGAGTTACTAGTTAAATTTTAAAATTTGTGCGATATTATTAAAGGCTATTATTACTCAAAGGAGACGGAGATGAAACTAATGTTGTGTGTGACTCTGACCCAACAATGCATAGATATGAATGAAAAATATCAATTCTTGTTCGATGAATCCTATTTACAAGAGGGAAAGAGGAGTTTTCTAGAACGATATTGAACTACGATATACAATCTTCTTTGAAATGCAATATCAACAAGCCACAAACAATGCAATTCTCTATTTGTTCTATTTCAACAATTGATTTCCAATATTTTCTAAATAAAAATGCTTTTTAAAAAGAAAAATGTTTTTTACTTTCCAAAAAGAACCACACAATGGTGGTGGAACTAAGGAAAACCAATAACTAATGAAAAACAACATGCAAAACCCAAACCAATCTTTTAATGAAGACAAAAATGACAAGCAGACAAGACTAGTCTTTTCAAATGCATGAGGGTAATGATTTTCCAAGAAATGAGAAATCGAGAAAGACAATTAATCCCAACTTTAAAACTGATCACCAACTCCCAACCAAACAAGCATTCAGATTCTAGGATCAGAGATTATATCCTTGCTAAGAAAAGGTCGAGAGATGATAGTTGAGAAAAAGAATGAACAAGAAGAGTCTTTGATTTCCGAAGACTGATCATTCACAAAATCCAAAGTCAAGAAACAATCAATTAGTGGCCCAAGAAGTTCTATTCATACACACATACAAATCTGGGTATCTGAGCATACAAAAACCCTAATCCCAAAATTTTGCAAAATGGGTTCGTAGGCAAGCAATGTTGTACAGTGCGAGAATGGAGCATTCTCGTAGGCTAGCCATAAGCAGAGTGCGAGAGGTTCAGAGTGCGAGGGTGCGAACTCCAGTAGTTCTCACAGGCAATAAAAGGGTTCAATGCGAGAATGACTGAAACTAGGCAAAATTTCAAAAAAAGACAAAGATTTAGAAGGGACTTCTGGACCAGAGATTCTGTCAGGGTCTCCTGAAGACTCAGAGATTGATAGAAATGAAAAAAGGTAAGGCAAGAGAAAATGGATAAGGAAAAACACCAAAAACCACTAAATAAATGGGTTGCATCCCCAGTGGAGTCGCCAATTTTGTTATCAGACTAATCGGTAGGTGCAGACACTAACAGATCTTCCTAGATCCACCTGGATCTAGAACAAAATAGGACAGGACATGACTCTTTCCCTAAGTTGTGATCATTGAATCTGCTAATAAGGAGGACTAAGTGACATACCGTTGTATCGCTTCCTTAGGTCTCTGTTGCTCTCGCTTCACTCCGGTTCTCTCGTGAGGTCAAGAACAAGACAACACAAACCAACCAAAGTGAAGATAGCAAAATGTATTCAACGTTAACTTATGCATATGATCAAGGAATTACACAATAAAGTAAGAGTGACTTTATGGGAAAGGGACATGTCGTTGTATCATATTAATTGAAAGTAGAAGATACAACCTAATCGCCTTGATGTCACAAGATTTCTTTCAGTGGCCCTTGGGTCCAACACACACACTTGCTCTGTGATTGCATGAAGAAGATCCAATTCCTCTTGATAGACCAACTAGAGCCTTCAAGCCTCTGTCCAAGCAGGGTTCTTCACACTATTCCTTCTCCAATTCTTCAATTAATCTTGCTTAACCTTTTCCATGAGAATATTTTCAATATATAGGATAAGGAGAGATGGTTACGTGGATGAGGATGATCCCATCAAATCTGAGAAGTCAGTAAAATGACAACCATACGAATGCCAACTCATTTTCTAGAAGATTCCCTTCTAGAACCCTCGAGACCTCTTCTCTTTTCCAAGCTTGAAAACAGGTTCGCACCCTATGTATGGATCAAAATGCGAGAATTTTGCACCCTAAATGAAGGTGGCATGTGAGAATGAGGGATTCTCTCACCCTAGGCCATATGCAGCCTGCGAACTTACTTTGAAAATATGTTTTTGGAAGGATACAAGATCCACTTTTCTCAGGCAAAAAGTCCTTGTTGGGAGCCTTAATACACCATTGTTAATACATCACCAAGATGACCAAAATCATGTGTAACACTAGGGTTCTATAATGTAGGTAGAGCTAACTGTCTAAAGTCTCCTACTTTTAACAACAATCCCGACATAACCCCACAATCATACATAGAAAGAAAAATATAGGGATCTGGTAGGCCTACCTTGAACTCCATGTGTGGTGTTGATCCCTTTGCACTCAGTTCTTTCTTGAATGAAAATCTCCTCCCAAGGCCAACCTGCATTCATCAAAAGACAAACAAGAAACTACAAGCATGCATTTTATATAAGAATTAGTGGGTTAGACATCATAGTAAAAATGTAAACAAATTATAAATATTTAAGACATCATTTGGCGAGACGAAAAAAGTATTTCTTTATATTAATCTCACAATAAGTCACTTACGATATGAGACCAAAAACTACTCCTCAAAATTGGTCCTGGTCTCCTCTTCACCATGCACCAACTGCTTCCACATATTCTTCTCCTCTTCAGATCTCTCTAGGGAAATGGCAAGGATTTGCAGAGGAAGAAGGAATTCGAGCTCAAACTCAGAATGTGGTTGCAAAATATTGGGGCAAAGGGGGAATACTGAAATGGGTAGAGTTTCTTTACTCTCTTTCTTATTTTTGGAATGGGACCCCAACCCCTTATTTTATAGGCCAAAAATGATAGGTATTTAGTTGGGTGATTGGCTATGGGCAGTCAAACGGTTTAGGAAACTTACTCGAAAGTCTGTATTCTTCTGTCGCTTTCTATTTTTCGTGATTTTGTGAGTGTATGCAGGCTGTAGTGTTTCAGAAAGTGTATGTATATGGGAAGTAGTGGTGTAGGGTGCGTACACTTTCAAAAATATGGTTTTTAGAAGAGCTATTAAATGAAGGCTTAGAATATATAACAAGTAAGGTGGCTTGATGCTAGGTATGCATGTCTATTACAATTTAGGGTTATAACAGATGCCCCCTAATGTGTGAGATATAAGAGCATATGATGGTCGAAATACATTATAAACCTTCACCAATGTACTAAGCGAGTGAGACTAGAGACCGGAGTTCGAGAGGTGCCATCTGCAAAAACAAAAAATTGTCTCTCCAAGGCAGGCATACCCATGCTTGGGATGAAATAAAATCATGGCTACCAATCAAATACACTGCAGATCCATGTCATATAATTATGTAAAGTGTAGCCTTTAGAAATACATAGTGGATCTACACCTCAAAATCAAAATATATACATGTATATTATCCATCTTAAAGAAGCCAACTATGCTTGATGGATGGAGATGAGGCCTTCAGAGCTCAAGCAACAACATCAAGATATTCAAAACTTGGGTAGGAGTGTAATATGAGTGTACGACTTCACTACCCAGAGGTCTTCGACGGCTTGTCGAGAATAGACAAGAGGATCTCAGTGATCAGGCCAAGAAATTCTTTGATTTTGAACAAGGACTTGATTGGGCTTTCAAGGTGGCCGGGCATGAGGACAAGAGACAAACTATATAATGGATGAATCAAGTTTAGTAATACTTCCCTCATACAAAATCATGACAAATGATGATACTCATGCAACATGGCATTGACATAAGTTCACAATGCAGGAGGCAACACGAACTCTCCATATGTTTGGAAGGGTAACCAAACAGAGGAGGACACAACTCTATGTAGTGAGAACAACTTCCTAAGGTCATATTAAATCCTAGGTCTTGACGAACAAATCAAAGGATTTTCTTTGTCGAAGGGAGACTCTTTGTGCTGCCAACAAAAAAAGAATACTTTTCCCTTCCGCTTTTTGGGGTATATTTGATTTTTTTTGTCTTTTTCAACAATTTTGGAAATCTTGAAAAAGAATAAAAGAATGTTATGTTACAAAGGAGGAACGAGTGTCATAGACATACTAGTTCCAAGCACAAGGAACACACTATTGCTCAGAGCATGGGGACATATGCAGGAAACAGATACTCAGGAAAAATCCTCCATGGGTCAAGGTGTCAAGACGCAAAGGCAAAGTGCTACAAGGCTTGCATTTAAGCCATGCTTCAGGTGGTTTAGTTGAGAGAAACATGGAGCTGGCATTAGGCCAAAGACGCAGGAATGAAAATGAAGTTAATAAGACACAATGAAAACATCTTTCGATGTAATTTTAACGAGCCCAACAAAGCTAAGTTCGACGGTTTTTCATTTTTAGAGAGTATGAAAAAATGTAAAAGGAGACTTCACTGAGGTACCTTTTTCAAAGGTAGTCTAGTCAGTTTGAAAAAGGGGTAAACTAGCACCGAAAAGACGTCTATTCAAAACCATTTTAATGAGTGTGACAAAGACAAGATTACTCGACAATTTTTTCATATTTAAGGAGTCTGAAAAAAGCTTAACTATGGACTCTGGAAGGGGTGTTCTTCTTGACCAATTTAACGAGTGTGAAGAAACAAGGCCACTCAACAATATTTTCAATTTTAGGGAGTCTGAAAAGAGCTTAACTATGGACTCTGTGGGGGTTCCTTTTTCATAAATTTAGTCCCTCAGGCCTGAAAAATGGTTCAACTTATACCTGAGAATAATCTTCTAGAGAACTAAATCTCCTAGAGTATACCTTTGTTCATACAAATGACCATCCAGACTGAAAAAGGGGTAAACTACCACTGGACAAACGTGCCTTCGAATTTTAGTTTGGCTAGCATGAAGGGAAACAAGATTGCTCGACAATAGAGGGTCTAAAAAGGGATTAAAAGAAGACCCGTTATTTTGGGAGTCCTAAGAGTGAGGTCAAAAGTGATAATGAATTATGCAAGTGAGGCTCAAACTTGTAATCAGGAATGACTAAAAAGGGACTCCCAAACCTGTAATCATTAGCAACGGCATGGACACCAAAAAGAAACCAGGATCTATCTAAGGCATCCATGTGAAGGTAGGCTCTACCACTAAATTACGACACTTATAGAGCAGGAGTGAGGGTTTCCTGTCACAATTCAATGGGATCGATCCTATGGAAAAGTGAAAAGGACAACGATGTGCAACAAGTGGATGTGGAATCCTATCTTACATGCACAAAGTTGGAAAAATGACGTTTTACCAAAGGACCTTTAAAAATGACCCAACTCTCAAAAAGTTTCCAAATACCGAAAGTAACATGTATCATAACATCCCCGAAGAAACTCAAGAAGCATACTAAACGATTTTCAAGCTAGAAAAAATGACAAAAGGGTCCAAAAAAATGACAAAAAGGGGCCAAAAAGTCTATAAATAGAAGTTGGCATCTCATTATCACCATTGTAATTTGAGAATTGACAAGAAATCCAAAAGCACCCCTTTTCCAACAGAGTTGATTACGAGAGCTTCAATGGACGAAACGAACTTCCGCTTGGACCAAGTAAGTACAAACTGGCCCCTCCTACCTTTCATTCCTCCATTTTTTCATTTCTTTTTATTTTTTTTGGGGGGGTGTTGACTTTTAAATAGGTTGGCCCTGCATGTACGCAGGATATCTAAGAACAACCCATGTGTGCATGCGGGAAAAAGATAATTTTCCCGTGTACACATGCGATAGTCTCCAATACATCCTGTGTGCACCCTCCAATAAGTGGAAAAGTAAGAAGGCAAGAGTTAACTCCCCATGAATTTTGTCATTTTGTAGGATGTATGTTCATTGGAGAGAGAGGAGCATGAGAAAATTGATTTTTTGGTCTTAGAAGACCCTATTTCTATCGTTGTTTTATCACAATGTGGTTTGTTAAAGTTCTTCCAGTGTCCATTTATGAGGGCTCAACCCAGGTTGTTGAATCCTTGAAAGATTATTGGCATCCTGATGTAGAGGCATTTATTCTTGTGGGGAAGTTGTTGACTCCAATGACTGAAGACATTTACTTCCTGAATGGTCTCTCGAGGAGAGGGGATCCATCCAACTTGCGTACTTTTACCCCCGAGCCTCACAACATTGAGGAGTTGATTGGACTACATTGCGAGGCTGGTACTGAGAAAGTAGGTTCTCAGGTGCCTATACACAAGATCAACAACCTATCATTGAAAGTGATAGTTCTTCTCATTGGATGAATCACTAGATCCACAACTTTACATCAAGCTTCCCGGGCGTACATACAATGTGCAGTATAGTGCTTAAATGCACAGATTTTTGACTGGAGTACAACCATGCTGGATTGCATGAAGAGATAGCTAACAGAGTGTCGGATAAGGGCACATCAAAATTTCAGTTTTGGGACTATTTTATGTTCCTTTTACTTCAAGAGGGTACCCAGTCTCAGTCCTCGAGAGATGATATGAGGGCACGAGGCCTCTCTCCCAGTGTTATGCAGATGGGTGACGATGTTGTTGTGACAGGGGGGAGGGAGGACCATTGAGGCCTTTGATGATAAAGTTTTTGACTGGTGGTCTTGATAGATTCCAGCTATAGAGGACTACCCCTATGCTAAGATCAACTTTTCTAGAGATCTTGACATGCCTGTACCTCTCAGAGTGGAGCAAGGAGATATAGGTAAGCTTTTTTTTTCAAAGTTATTTAATTTTTATTTCTTTTTATATATATCATTTTTATGTGTACCAGAGTATCTGACAACTATGTATCTTCTATGTACAAATGTGGGACTAGTGCATCCAACAGACTTCTCAAGGACCAGGCGGTGTCCTCGACCAGAGGCAGGACCAACAAAAACAGTAGGGGGGGCTACTGTCGGAGAGGCTGAGAGAGTATTGAGACGGGTGGAGTGGAACCTGACCGCGCTCACTCGTACAATCCTTATGGTGGAGATCAAGGATCTCCCACTGTCGATGAAACCTCACATAGTTGGGGTACCATGGACCTAGGTCCAGCTCTTTTGACATTTTGCAAACACCATTGTTCACTATGGCAGGGCCAACAGGCCCTGCCCTTATCTAGGCTAGACTACTTACGCGTCGAGAGCACTTTTTTGTATATTTTTTAGGGAATAAGCCTTGTCACTCTTACTGGACATATTTCTAAGGTGCTTGAGCCCACCCATGTGCTCTGATATGTTTGATATATATATGCATATTTACATCTTTTTATGTCTTATAGATTACATCTATTTTATAAATGTATTTACATGTGTGTGTGTGTGTGATTTTTCTTACATGTTTGTAATATGAAAATATAATACATGATTAGCTAGAGTATCTGTGATTTGATTCAATCTCCTATGAACATGGATATACATAATGTAATCAAAGTTTCGTTCTAAGAGACATACCCTAAGGAACCATCAATGTAGAGTAGGATCGTAAACGCAATAAACCCCATTTAACTAAGACATAAATAATTGAGCATCTAAGTAGACCTAGAGTTGAGAGATACCATGTAACAAAGCATCATGAAGAAACTCTAAAAATTTCCCTGAGGTGTGAAAAATATACAAGCTGCAGAAGCAAGCCTCCGAGTGTAACGGCTAGCTCTATCCACAAACCCAGTGAACACCTCTGATTCACTTGACATCTTCCACAATGAAAAAGATGACATAAAAAATGACACGTCCATAAGACTAAAAAGACAAAAAACTAAAAAAGAAAAATGTATAAGAACTATACATATGTACAAGAAGTCACCCAAGGCAACCCACCTATGAGTAATACATCTTGAGGTAGAGCCCATTTTTAGGCTCTGCCAATGAATTTCCCTCAAATTCCACCAGACGATAAGCGCCCTTCTTTAGAACCTCCTTCACGATGAAAGGTATGAACTACATGGGTTTGAACTTGCTTTCCCCCAGGGGATCCTTATCTTGGTCATAGACTAGGACAAGGTCGCCTTCAGAGAAAACCTGAGGATGAATCAACCGATCATACTGACACTTGACTTTTTGTTTGTGAGCCTCATTGGCCAAGGTTGCATCTTGACCCTGCTCATCAAGCTTCTTAAGATACAATAAATGTTCTTCAAGTAGTGAGGTGTCTGGCAATAACTCTAGTGCCAATTTTAGAGACGAGATATGGAATTCTATAAGCAAGACTACTTCCATCCCGTAAACGAGTTCAAAAGGTGAGAAATCAGTTGCAGTCTTAATAGACATTCGCTAGGCCCATAATGTTGAGTACAACATCAAATGCCAGATTGACATGGACGAATTGATCGTTTACTGTAAAATAGTCTTAAGGGACTAATTCACAACTTCCACCTGACCATTCTCTTGTGGGTAGTAGGGTGATGAATTTTCTTTCCTCAACCCAATATTTGACATTAACTCAGACACCATTTTATTCTGAAAGTGACTTCCATGGTCAGTGACAATCTCTCTCGGGACGCCAAGCCTTGCTATTATCTGGTTAAACAAAAAGAGAGTTGTTGTCTCTCCATCATCTTTAAATGTTGGCATAGCCTCAACCCACTTCGTAAAGCAATCTACTGCTACGATGATGTAATGGTGCCCCCTTGCTAAAGGGGGGTTGCATGTAGCGTAATCAATCCCCCACTTGGTGAAGGGACCAACTGTGATGACGGGTAACATGAGAGAGGGGTGTTCCTTCATCTTTCGAGAGAATATCTAACACGAGTGGCAGTTCTTGATCGATTCAACATAATATTTCATTAATGTCGGCCAAAAATAACCGGCTCGTAGAATCTTTTGGGTTGTTGCCAACCTAGATAGATGACTGCCACATGCTCCACCGTGGCAATCGTTAAGCATGATTTTTTCTTATTCATGAGTCAGACATCGGTAAAGGATTCAATCTACATCTTGAAGATACAGAGTTTCCTCGAGTATCATATAGTTCTTGGCCTAATGGTGTATACGACGATGCTCATCATGAGAAGTAGAGGTGGGGCACTTCAAAGTCTGCAGATAGACTAGTATATCTTCGTACAATGTTTTATCACTCCAAAATTCACCCTAGACTGTAATCAGGTGATCTTGGTAACATCAAAAAATTTGCAAATGTAAATGAGTTTTATAAAGGTCAAATGGACAAGACTCATAATAATAAGGCTTTAACTCAGAAATCTGGGCTAGCATGCACAAGCAAATGAGGTCTTGATTAGCTTCAGTCAATGACTAGGAGTAAAAGTGAATAAGAGGAAGACTTAGTGAGGGTGCTGTAAAGGTATGCTATTAACATCAAGTATTCAAGCAGCCCAAGGAAGAAAAACTCAAACACAAGATCCTCTTGAATTCAAAGTTTAAAGAAAACTAAAGAACATCACAGTAGTATTATAATCAAACATTCGTCATAATACAACCATAACAAACTCATGTGGATCCTCCAATCATGAACACTTCAGCATAAGAGGTAATAAGATGATATAAAGACAAACTGACTTCTACTAATAAAAAATTCTCAGGTCCAGTACATAACCAGAGAGCAATTTACTAAGTCAAGGAAAATTACAATTTAGGGGCCTCAGCTCAACCATTCCAACCTCATTTCCTCAATTGGAACATGGATTTATAATAAAAATGAAAGGAAAAAAATAGAGGTGCGAGTTGGCCTTCCTCACATCAGATCCTCCAACAACAGTTATCAATTGAAGACCTGTGATAGAAGCTATAAACAAACTACTATAAAAAAGGAAACATGCTTGTAACCGATCGAACAATATTTAAATGACACCTCCTTCCTTGATCTTCATTGATGTGCCTCCTCTTGAATGCCAAGTGTCTTGTAGAGGTGGTAAGTTGTTATCATGTTGTCAACTACATCATCAACCACCTAAAAGAGTAATTAATTCAAACTCCTTGATTCCAGGTGCCATCTGGTAGCATCATTTTGTAGTGCTCTGAGTAGCGCACTTTGTAGCGCCTTCACCAAATTTCATGTGAAATTATAGCGCAACCTCAAAAATAGGCAAGTAGCAAAATAGGTAGCCCCATTCTGGTGTGTCTCTGTGCAAACTTCATCTCTGCCAAAACTTTGGTTGTGAATTTAGGTAGTGCACTATGGAATCCACAGTGCCCAGGAGAGTTGGTAGCACCCATGAGAGTTGGTAGCGCCCAGTGTAGAAATCACAATGCCTGGGAGATTTACCAGTGCACTGTGAAATTCGTAGCGCACTCCCCTCTGCACATCCATGCATGAAAATAATGGAACGAGCGAGAAATTGGGAACACCATCATTCAAACCCTATAGTTGTATAATCTTTAAACAACATTGCATTGACATCTCATCATGGCACCTTAGTGCTTCTACGTTTGTCTTGACCTGTCGATTTGTAGATGATCATTCGGATATAACGCTGCCATTTAAATTATGTGGCCTAATGTCATAAAAACACCTGTAAATCTTGATCCATGCTAATAATGGCACATGCACATGCATCTTTCAAATAAGGAATTTGCAACTTCACTGAGCACCGAACAGCTAGAATGTTGGCTTAATTTATGGCTGGACTTTGAGTTGAATGCACATCTAGCATGTAGGATGGTATGACATGTAAACATGACTCAGAACTGGCATATGTGATATATCTTAGGTTTAAGAGAATTTATAAGTAAGACACTTAAGCACACACACCATTTTTTATTTATTTTTATTTAATAAATATATATAATAAACATAATTCATAAACTACAAAATAGTTTAGAGAAACATTGTATATATATATATATATATATATATATATATATATATATATATATATAATAAAAACATTGTTTTCTATAATAAAAGTGTTTTTATGACAAACTTATCATAAAGATTTGACAGACTTTAATAAGGATTTCTAACCATTTGTTTCTAGGTCAAGAGGATGAAGCGAAAGGATTTATGGGAAAAGTGATCAACGAGAGCTTGATGAATAATCTAAAGGTTAAGGACACTGGCCAAAACACTTAAGATAACAATAAATCAAGTAGAGAATTATGAAAACACGCTCAAAAATACCAGTGCATTTTGATTTCTAACATTTGGCTCCAACTGGGATGGAAACCTCCTTGCAAGGCTCCAAGAACCTAGTAGTTCCATTCACCTTGTCTATTGGGCTATGGAGTCAACATTCAACCATTCTCTGAAAATTCTTAAGACCTGTCTTTATTCACACAAACTGACTGCTATTTCTGCAAAGTGAAGGAAAATAAATGCTCGGGAAGCAAGCTTATTTCCTACACTACTCTACTCTAACCATCTCTGCAATTTGTTTAGGTAAAGGCTGAATTCCATAATAGCCATCCAAGCAAATTTAATACTGAATAAATCTCATCTTTGTCACTGATCAACAAATGATGTCTGAAATGTAACAACAATGATAAGAACTCTTTCAAAAAACCATAATCACCCTGAAACATGTGTGAGATAAAGAAATCTGAAACTTTCAAGCTCTCTGAAAAGTATAACTCCATGAAGGCTACCACTGGATCCTTGAAGGGAAGATCAAAAACTTGTTGATCCATGGAAAACTCTTTCTCAACTGTGAATGTTCCTCTACTAGAAAACTGATCACTTTCTAGTTCTCTTGAGATCAGATCTTGATCATCAATCATCACAACTTTCTCTTCAGAAAAGTGCTCAGAAGATGATGATAAAGCAATGTTAAAATCATATGAATAAGGATCAGTTGAAAATATATAATTTCCTATGCAATCATTAGTTATCATAGGCTCATCTTGTTTTGCAAGATGATCATAAAATTCACATGCATATATGTCCATTGAAACATATGCAAACACTGAATAATTTGATTTACAATTTGAAATAAATTCACCTGCTTGCTACTGTTCCAAATCTGCCTTATGATCATTACCTTCTTGCTCACAATCTGAACCATACTGACATCCTGTTGGCTCATGTGCATGCAGATTTTCAAAGTAAACCTGCTCTCTAATCACCCTGGAAGCATGAATGTTCTCGTCTACCTCTTGAGCATCTTCAAACAATATCCTTACGAATGAAGACTTCCTTTATAACAAGATAAGAGCAAGTTTTGAATGAAGACCCATAACATAATATATCATGGAAGTTGTCTTTGTAGGATGGATCTCCAAAGGCATATCATGGTAGATGCTGGAAAATCTTCGATTGAAGACAGGCAAAGCTTCACCCTGCTCTCTCTTCAAAGCATAAAAATCTGCAAGGTATGAATCTAGTGATTTGTACTCACCCCAATAATTCAAGAAAGAATTAGAGAACTCGATCAGAGAGACAATAGAATCATCTCCCGAACCCTTAAACCATACAACAACATCTTTGATCAAAGATTTAGAGAACAATCTCATGATCACATTTTCATGAAAAATCTCGAATCAATCAATAAAATCCTTAAAGGATTCCAAGTGCCTCTCAGTTGAAATTTGATTCTCTCCAAAAAACCAAGGAAGATTTTCAAAGTAATCAAGAGGGTAAGGATTAAGGAGATAGGGAAGCCTTAAAGTTTTGAACATATTCATCCTGATTTTAATTTGAAAGGAAGTGGGCTGATCATGTAGGTTAATAGGTTGATGACAAGGTTTATCATTAATTCCCAAAGGTGTTGAAGTCTGAGTATGTTTAGAATCAATCTTACTTTCCTCAAGGTTACAAGAATGCTTTGATTCAAGAGGAATTGGAATGCAGAACTCATATTTATGAATAGGCTGAGGTGAAGATACAATATCAACGTCTACAAGACAGGTAGAAGGCAAGTCTTCTTCTTCCAAGGATGGATATATAAAGGAAGGATTATGATCATTCGAATAGGAAAAATAGAGGATAATCCTCTTTATACATAAAGGGAAAGAGAGAAATCATCTGACAAAGAAAAACAAGAGTTCATGTAGAAAGATCATAAGATGATACCTGGTCATCCCCTTTCTTATGGTGATTTTTCCCTCAACAGGATCCTCCCCAGTGGAGTCTTTGATTGTGGAGTCACCAGGTAGATAATTATAGTCAATTATGTGTCCCTCTCTTATGTACCATCAAGAGTTGGATCTACATTGTTCCCCCAAGGAATCTAGCTTCACACTTCGTTCCCCGAAAATGGAACCATTTATGTTATCACTCCAAAATTCACCCTAGACTATAATCAGGTGAGCTTGGTAACATCAAAAGATTTGCAAATGTAAATTATTTTTTTAAAGGTCAAATGGACAAGACTCAAAATAATAAGGATTTAACTCAGAAATCTGGTCTAGCATGCACAAGAAAATGAGGTCTTGAATAGCTTCAGTCAGTGAATAGGATGAAGACATAGTGAGGGAGGTGTAAAGGTCTACTATTAACATCAGGTCTTCAAGCAAACCAAGGAAGAAAAAATCAAACACAAGATCCTCTTGAATTCAAAGTTTAAAGAAAACTAAAGAACATCATATTAGTATTATAATCAAACATTTACCATAATACAACCATAACAAACTCATGTGGATCCTCCAATCATTAACACTTCAGCATAAGAGGCAATAAGATGATATAAAGAGAAACTAACTTCTACTAATAAAACATTCTCAGGTCCAGTACATAACCATAGAACAATTTACCAAGTCAAAGAAAATTACAATTCGAGAGCCTCAACTCAACCATTCCAACCCCATTTCGTCAATTGGAACATGGATTTATAATAAAAAGGAAAGGAAACAGCTAGAGGTGTGAGTTGGCCTTCCTCACATCAGATTCTCCAACAACACTTATCAATTGAAGACCTGTGCTAGAAACTATAAACAAATTGCTATAAAAAAGGAAACATGTTGGTAACCGATCCAACAATATTTAAATGACACTTCCTCCCTTGATCTTCATTGATGCACCTCCTCTTACATGCCAAGTGTCCTGTAGAGTAATGAATTTAAACTCCTTGATTCCAGGTGCCAGCTGATAGCATCATTTGGTATCACTCTGAGTAGCGCACTCTGTAGTGCCTTCACCAAATTTCATGTGAAACTGTAGCGCAACCTAAAAAACAGGCAAGTAGAAAAATAGGTAGTGCCATTCTGGTGTGTATCTATGCAAGCTTCATCTATGCCAGAAATTTGATAGTGAATTTAGGTAGCGCATTGTGGAATCCACACCGCCCAAGAGAGTTGGTAGCGCCCAGTGTAGAAATCGCAGCACCCAGGAGATTTGGCAGCATACTATGAAATTTGTAGCACACTCCCCTCTGAACATCCACGCATGAAAACGGTGGAATGGGCAAGAAATTGGGAACACTTTCATTCAGTCCTTGCAGATGTAGAATCTTTAAACAACATTGCATTGACATCTCATTGTGGCACCTTAGTGATTCTGCGTTTGGCTTGACCTATCGATTTGTACATGATCATCCTGATATAATGCTGTCATTTAAATTTTGTGGCCTAATGTCATAAAAAAGCCTGTAAATCTTGATCCATGCTAATAATGGCACCTACACATGCATCTTGCAAATCTGGCTTAATTTATGGCTTGACTTTGAATTGAATGCGAAGCTAGCATGTAGGATGGTATGACATGTAAACATGACTCGGAATTGGCATATTTGATATAGCTTAGGTTTAAGAGAATTTATAAGTAAGACACCTAAGCACACACACCCTTTTTATTTTGTTTTATTTAATAAATATATATAATAAACATAATTCATAAACTACAAAATAGTTTAGAAAAACATTGTATATATATATTTAATAAAAACATTGTTTTTTTTAACGAAAGTGTTTTTATGACAAACTTATCATAAAGATTTAACAGACTTCAATAAGGATTTCTATCCATTTATTTGCAGGTCAAGAGGATGAAGCCAAAGTATTTATGGGAAAAGTGATCAATGGGAGCTTGATGAATAATCTGAAGGTTAAGGACACTAGCCAAAATACTTAAGAAAACAATAAATCAAGTAGAGAGTGATGAAAACACACTCAAAAATACCAGTGCATTTTGATCACTAAAACTAGGGGTCCAAAGACGCGATAAAAAACGTGTCTCCTTTGATAGGCGACTCCTCAGGTATAACATCACCTAAATCGACCGAAAGTTTCGAAATGAGTTCCGCAAATTCCAACAAATTTTTGGATTTCTCCAAAACAAAATCCAAGTCGAATTCTTGGAGGATAACTATCCATCTACTGATCTTTCTGCCAATTACACATCATGTCAACACGTATTGAAACAGATTCACAACGACAATGATGGTGGTGTTTTGAAACAATATGTAATGATGAAACCACTGGACAACATGAACTATTGCTAACGCAAGTTTTTCAATGTGGGAATAATTGAGTTCCGGTCCAACCAAGCCTCAACTCAGGTAGTAAATCACGTATTCTAAGAGAAAATCATCCTCCTGAACCAAGACCATGCCGATGATCGTCTCTGCAGTGGCCAAGTATAATAAGAAATATTTATTATAATTGGGTGGTTGAAGAAGAGGGGCAGACGTGAGGGCATGTTTCAATGTTTAGAAAGAGTGTTGAGTGGCTTTGTCCCAATGAAAAGGAATGTCCTTCTTCAGTAAATGCATGAAACCTTTTGTGATCTCAACATAGTCTGCGATGAAACGCTGTAAAAAGTTCACTTTTCCCTGTAAACTATGAAGTTGAGGGATTGTGCATGGGGGAGGCAACTAAACTGTCACCTCAACCTTTAGAGGATCAACCATGATCCCTGCTATCGAAACTATGAAACCAAGAAGATGACCCGATGTTATGCAAAAACTGCATTTTTTTGGATTCAAGGGAATCCAGTAGTAGTGACATTGTTCAAAGATAAGTCGGAAGTGTGTGGGATGATAAACTCTCTTGTGATATCGTGAAGCTAAATCATAAATATAAACCTCAACTATGTGCTTGAGGTCATGGAAGGAAAAAGACATGGCTTGCTGAAAGGTAGCTCCAACATTTTTCAGACCGAAAGGAATATTCCAATAAGCAAATGTACTCCATGGACAAATGAAAGAAGTTTTGTGTTGGTCTTCATTTTTGATCTGTATCTGATTGTATCCCAAATAACCATCCATGAAAGAAAAGGCCTCACAACCTGTAATGATCCCAAGCCATTATGCAAGGATCATCACTGTTTTGGTGTCTTTTTAAAACATTTTCTGAGTGAGGTATTTCGTCAAACACTTTGCTGATCTACCTTTTAGATGTGTTTATATGTGTGTATGCAGAAAATAACAGAAAGAGATAACCATGGAACATACCTCAACCATATGCAATAAGATAGACAAGCCAAAACATCTCAATTCTTCTTTATTCATAAAATAGAGAAACCTACTACAATGAAGATGTCGATCTGGAATGCTCAACAGATGGCCAAGAACATAGACAATAGATAAGAGCTGCTACAAAATTCTCCCGCTAATACAAAAGATGCCTCCAAAGGCTGAATGAGAAAGGAAGATCAATACAAGCAGATCTGAATGTCAAACTCTCCAGCTGAGGAATGCCATGCTCCAATAGAAGGCTGAAACCCTTAATAACTCGGCCCTGCTGCCAAAAGTGCCCAATCACCCTAATAAATATGCCAAATGATAGATCGAGTGATGGTAAGAACAACCCAAGTGACCAAATCTCCAAGATCCCTCTCAATCTCTATAGATCTGAAATCCCCCACTGAATGGTGCACCCCACTGGATGACTGAAACCCTAGATAATTCAGCCCTGCTGC
>ML778388.1:538662-598645 GCA_009831015.1 Picea engelmannii | reverse complement strand
AACGAATCTCCCTCCAAAGATGGTGTGCCCCTCTTGCTGGAATCCCTCAACTGGTGTGCCCTCTCTCTATCTGCACATGAAACTGATGTAGAATCCTCCTGCAACTGAGAAGATCTGGAACTAGAATGGTGTGGGAGAGTATTTCATCTCTGAGACCAATCTTGGGACAAGATAGGTGGAATCTTTCACCACCGAATAGTCCTCTAGGGTTTGTTATGTCAAAACCCTCAAAACCCCCAATATTGGGCTCACTAGCTAGAAGCCAGAAATCAAAATAAGATCATACATGAATGAATGAGAAGAGGCCCTTTCCTTTCCTTTATACTTTTTTGGCTCACCTTGTCCCTCCAAAGTGACTTTCATTTTATTAATATTTAATTAATTAATTAAATCACTTTAATTAATTAATTAACCTTTTTACCTTTGAAAATCTCCTTATCTCTCCTTGTGGCTTCCCTGGCCACTGAAAGTCACTTCTAGCCATTCCATCCTATAGTGTTTCTCCTCCCGATTCCAATGAGCTATTACACTGAGAGGTTCCTCTAAGTAATTTTCCCAAAATGACCTCTTCAGTGAATTCCATTGACTTATAGTTCAAAATAGTCAAAATCATGGAAATCGTCGGAATGCAACGAAACCAAAGCCAATCTGTGCGGAATGGCTCATAATGATGGAATATGATCATCAATGCAATATGGACCCCCACAATGCCTCTCAAATACCCTTGTACTCGCTCTAGCACCCATCTGGCTACTCTGGTCATCATAAATCTCTGCCCTGTGATGATGTCCCAAAGTGGGGACATTACACAACCTGTGCTTTGATCGACTATTTGGACAATAAATGGCGTGGGGAAATTATCCTTTGGACAGGCCTTGTTCAAATCATGGAAGTCTTTACATACACGAATCATGCCCTGTTTTTTGTTGACTGGCACAGGATTTGACACCCATTGAGTCAGTTGGACAGGGTAGATGAAACCAATGTTGAGCAATTTCTCCATGTTAGCCTTAATAGTTGTTGCTTTCTTAGGATTAATTGGATGAAGCTTTTGCCGGACCGGATTGGCATCAAGATATGTTGTGATTTTTTGTTCAACGATTCTTGGATCTATGCCTGGAATTACTTTGTAAGACCAGGAAAACACGTTGCAAAATTCTTTAAATAAATACATGTAGATTCGAATGTCCTTGGGGGAACGATCTACTCCAATAAAGACATTCTCCACGACTCTAGGGATTCTAGAGATATTAATAAGTATCATTTTAGAGAAGGTTTCCATATTTCCTTCAACGTAAACTGTGTGTGTCGCCAAAGGATTCATAGGACAAGTCTTATCTCCATTCATAGTCAGAGTGAATTCAACTGCTTCAATTCTTCTTAACTCTGGGAGGAAATAAGATCTATGATGGAGATCATCCCAGGGTCTATCTAGACTATCCATTGCCTCAATAATCACCTCGTGTAAGGGAAATACTAAGTCTAAAGAATTAGTATCAGCGAGGGAACCTTGAACCCAAATAGGCTCGAGAATGAGATCTAACTCCTGTGCAAGAACCGGATCGAGATCTGCAGAAGCTTGCTGGACTATAGAGTATACAACCTCTATCACGGACAAAGGCATGGCCATGCCATGGTGCCCTATGCCTTCCATCATGGATAATGGGGAAGGAAGAGTCCACAAATCATCAAAGTAAGTCGTACGAAACAACGAGACTTGATACTTCAACCTTAGGTTGGTCGGGGATAGCCAATATGAAGTTAACATCGTCAAAAGGAGGTGGGTAATAAAAAATACCCATCAATGGTGGGAACAAACCAAATCCTATGTTGACGATGTTAGGTTGAGGGTTATCAATCATCAGGATTGTGGATGCCCCTGATGAAGGGTCAGTACAAGACAAAGACAAATAATCAATGGACACGATCTGGCCCTCATGTGGAAATAACAAGACCCAAAAAACTGTAGTGACCACTTCTTGCATAGAATAGGTCCAACTCCTTCCTAACAAAATATTGTAATCGAGAGACACATCGACCACTTCAACCTTGACACACACAATCTTTCCTCCTAATTGCACAAGGAAAGAGGGGATGATACCATGTGGTCGAAAAGAATGATCGTCGAAAGAGGTAAGAAGAGTAGGTGATGGAGACAAAATGGGTTGGCCAATGGCCTTCCAACATGCTAACGACATTACGCATGTCGAGGCACACTCATCAACCACTATGCGAAAAATGTTCTGAGTAAAAATTTTTGTGGTGTAAGACACTACTATCTGAAATGCCACGTGATAAGGGAGACAATGTTTCAAGTCAGTTGTATCAAGCATGATCATTCCTAGATTACAAGTCTCAGTGGATCCTAAGGCAGCTAACAAAGCCTTTCTCTGGGAAGGGTGGCTCTGTAGGACCTCCAAAGCGAACATTGCATAAGGGTTTTGAGACAAATCCTCCACCACAGAGTAGTTTTGGGTGGCCCTTTCATTTGGAGTGTGAGAAGCTTTCTTGAATGCACCTTTGGGGATGCATGTCATTGTTTTTCTCAACGTCTTCTCAATCTGGAGAGGAAGAGTTGGTTTTTTAGCTTCTTTACCTTTCTTAGAAGTGTTTGTCATTTCGTAGTCACGCATCCTAGTTGTTAAATCAACGTTACCTTTCAACATATACACATTTGTGGATGAAGGATTACTCGAAGATGGAGGGGGTCCTTGACTGCCCCCTTCTTCACTCACAGAGGCTTGAGTTAAATTTTTCCCATGTGGAAATGGGTGTGTTAACACAACAGGCTACTATTGTGCCAATAAATTTTGGGCCTCCACAAACCGAGGGCATAAGTGAGTCGAATGGTCTTTCGTGCAAAGATTACATGGATACTTCAACTTATTCTTTTCTATGTTTCCCTCACTAGCATTATTGGTGGGTTTCTTATCCCCCCTACCCTTCTTTCGTTGTTTCTTCTTTCCGTCAGGCTATTGGGTGGCCTTCGGGTTTGTCAATTGCACACTGTGTACATTCGACGTTTGAGTAGGGAGAGCAGCCGAACCTATGGTCTAGCTCACCATTTTCAACTGTATTGACAACTGTTGTAATTGATTTTAAAGATGATTAGTGAGCTTCATTTTCATTGAACCAACAATACCATCAGCATGTGGTCTAGATCTATGTTTGGTCTTGTCAAGTATCGACCACGGTGCATATGGAAAAACTTGATAAAGTAAACCAGACTGAGAGTAAATCAGCTCTAGTTGTTGAGTTCTCATTATCGCTTCTTCTTCTTAAAATACCCCCAACGTTGCGACGTATTTAGATAACTGGGGTACCAAATACTTAAGGAACCACTCAAGCAGGAATGATGGTGGGACTGTTACATTTATCAAACTCTCCGACGTTTCCATTCTCGGATGTGATCTGAGATATGGTCCTCTTTTGTTTTCTCAAAGTTGGCCATCAAATCGGTGCCGACATCATATCTCATAGGTAATTGAAAATGGTTTAAGAAAACCATTTCCAATTGACCAAAGGTAGATTATCTTGAGCGGTGGAGCTCGATGTACTATTTCGCAGCACTCCTAATGAGAGTGCATTGAAACAGACGCAATTGTACGGAGTCGTCGCTCAAAGAGTTGGATGAGCACCATAAATGGAAGGTAGTCACATGATCGCTTGGATATTCATTAGGTTTAGCCTCGAACTTTGAAATGTCCAAAGGCAACTTGGTTGGCATAGGAGGCCAACACAGATTGTGATAGATGGGGTCATTTAATAACCTTGTCAAGTCTTGCAAGTGTAGAGTTTCCAAAAATGGTAATTTGGGTTGTTGGTTACAGCCAGGGAAAAGGGAGCCTAGAGTTTGGCTGGCATCGGGTTGCTAGGAAAAGTTAGGTTGTTGGCCAGGGTTTTGGTAAGAACCATGGCCGTGACTAGCGTATGGATTCTACATTTTTTGAGATGTCATTGGCTGACTAATGTAGTAGGATGTAGAGGGTTGGGCATGCATTGTATTTCAAGGGTTTTGGAAAAGATTTCCCCCTTCCGATCCGACAGCCATAGGTATTGGGCCTTGCCTGGGGTTCCATTGGCTATGGAAGGGGTTTCCCCTGGTTGGCATCCATTATGAGGGAACTAGTCCCTTCCATGGATTCAAAGGTCCTTGAGAAGTGTGTGCCCCCTGTGTAGGAATAGTACCCTGTGCAAGATTCTATGATCCAAAACCAAGGTTGCTCTCGGGTGAGATGGAAGCTGATGAGAAAGCATTGTTACCAAATGTGTCGAACAAAGAGAATGGTGTCGAACCTACTAGCATGATATCATAAGGAAGTCCTTGAATACCTTCTCTAGACAAACTATAGTTTATGTTCGGCCCGACAGAGTGTTGGGGAGCACCGTCGAGCGAAGCGAACGAAGGAGGTATATGACCTCCTTTATAAGAAAAAACATTATAGGGAGCATAAGTGAGCCCCATGGATCCTTGTAAAGGATCGTTTGAGCTCCCTACCCCCATACCTAAAGTATATAGAGTGGATTAGGAAAGGATAGAGTTTGTATCAAAGCCAAGCATCCTATATGAGAACGGAGGTCCTGTCGCACTCTAGGTGAAAGGAGCAGTGATCGCTATCATAGATAGAATCAGACCATTGCTCTAGGTAGAGGCGGTCAAGACCATGGTGGTACACACCAAAAATGGTTGGTTAGGAGGTAGAAAACCTCTTGTAGTGACAACCGTTGAGGGAATATGAGGATTCCTTGAAGAAGTAGCAGCATTTGTTTCCATCACTCCTTGCAATAGTACCTGATGCTTGTAAAGGTGAACCTGTATGATGATGGACACCGATAGATCAATGATCGGAGGGTTATACAGACCAAGACCCTCTGCTCCATTGTAAAAAATGGATGGTTCCTCTAGAATCAAGTGTTATCTTCTTGGAGATGGGTTGGGTACAGTTTCCAGTGGCTCGGTCACCTCAAAAGACCCTTGCTGGTCTTGTCTTTGACTTAGTGGTGGTGGGGGGTGTTATAACCCTAAATTGCACCACACATGATTACTTGGAGTCAGGCCAACTCATCCCTTCTTTGCAAAAACATTGCTGAACAACTCTTTGAAAATACTCTTGTATAAAGTCCCACACGCCCTAATCCATTACTGCACGCGTGTACACGCTGGTTGACCCAAAACAACCCATGTGGACTGACAAAAGCATGAAAAAAGGAAAGTTGCCGATGAAACAAAAAGCTATGGGTGAGTTAACTGAAACTCTCATCCATGCATGGCCAAGGGTTCATCCAAATACCTAGCTCCTTCTAGCCTATAAAAGAAGGGGTACGGGTCCCATTTGGAAGATGAAAATTATAGCAAAGAAACTCTGCCCATTTACGTATTCCCATTGTCCCAACCCTTTATCCTTTCCTTGTGCCAAAGGAGATTCAAAGCAAAGCAGTTGAGGGATAGAAGAAGAGGTGCCTAGGATTAGGTTCGAGGAGTGGTGACCCATCTCAGCTTTTGTAAGTTGACTCATTCTAAGTAATAAAGAAAATGATTTTCCCATCCCAATTCATGAACTTTTTATAGTTTGATTAGTATATGTTTGGATTTCTAACTCGTTAGTATATAAGTAGTATGCATGCATAGTTGTTGCTTGTCTTGTATGTAGGTCATCTTTGAAAGGAGTATTTTGAACAAGTAATCAAGCACAATAAAGGATCGACATCAAATTCCAGGAACAAGGTAGGTTGATCTTTCCATGCATTTACTAAGAAAAGGGGATTTAAATCTAGGGATGAAGGTAGAAAGTAGTTTCTCTTCGGTTATATCTACATGCAAAGTCTAAACTCTATTTGATAGTCCGTAGGGAGATTTTCCCAACAACATAATTGGTGACCATACTAGGTATACTCTCTAGGGTTCCTGGAATTTTATTTAGTTTTTGGGTAGTTTTATAGACTAGTTTTTCTTTCATGTTTTTTCTTTTAGTTTTTGTAAGGTTTGAGCTAGCAGGGAGTTTGGTTTTCCATACCATCTTTCCCTGTCTTTTGCTTGACTATGTTTTTCGAGACCCACAAAGGTACATGTGGATTGCACAAGGTATGCATGCATGTACCCGCACCCTACCCTCTTATAGCCCATGTGTGAACGCTAGTTGTAGAAGTAACAGTAGCGTGTAGAGTTCACAGAACTTCAGAGGCAGTCATCCTCTTCCCTGTCAGAATCACACATTCTCAAGGGGTTTTCTGTAACTCTGTTTGAGTCTTGTTTACTAGCAGTCCTATCTCAGATTTTTTTTTCCTTATCATTTTTCCTTACATTATTTGTTTTTCTGTTAAAAGAGAGTTCAAGCCTTCAAGGGATCCTGGTTATCAATATCAGTGGTCTCTTCCTGGTTTTGGGTTCTCTATTTTCTTTTTTCTCAGAGTTTAGATATACACGTAGCCTGTACAAGGTCAACCCATGTGTACACACACTCTGTCTCTATTCAGCACGCATTCACACGCATGTTGTTGAAGTGACAGTCGCGTGCTTGTATAGGATACTTGTTGTTGAGGTTAAGGCAGTCATCTTTTCCCTTGACAAGAATTATTCCTCTCAGGTGTTTGAATTTCTATATGAGCAATCAGTAGCTTAGGATTAATCTTACCCTTAGCTTGCTTTTCCTCATTTAAAAAGTTGTCAGAAAAATAAAAGAATTTTCACGGTTTTTAGACAAGTGTGAGAGTCATTTTCTTTTAAAAATTGCTAGTGTGTGATTTTTTTATTTTTCTTTTAATCTGATTCTTTGCGATCTGCGATTAGGCTAGAATTGTTTTTCTTGGTTTTTACTTGTCGATATTTTTCCTTTCTTGCTTTACTAGCATTTAAAATAAAATAAAAATCTCTTTTCATTTTCTTGTTTGGTTGAAAAGTGTGTTTCTGCATTATTAGCCAGGGAAAAGTCTTTTATTTCATAAGTTTTTGCAGTTCACTTAGATCATAAGTAGCTCATAGTCGAGTGAAATTCCTTTGAGTTTGTTTTCCAAAATCTTAGAAAAACTAAAAATATTTCTTTTGAAAAGTTGAAATTTTACATTCAGTAAAAGCTTTGTTTCCAACTTTTTTTTCATTTTTTTTCCTTTCATCTATTACACATCATCAGTTTCACCCTCATACCCCTTGACCTAAGACAAATCCGTAAAAGTAACACTAAATTTAAAATCTACTAGACTTTTATGTTTGTAGGGTTCACCAACTAGTTGAGGACTAGCGCCTTGGATTAGGTTGGAGAGAAAACTCTTCAAGGCCATTTTTTAAATAAAACATTGGAGTCTGAGATAGGGAGTGTCTAAGTCTAGTGTCGTGAAAGTTATCTGAGAGCCCCCTCTAACACAAGGGATAAACATGAGGTCACGTGTGGAAATGAAATAGAGATAACCCCTCCAAAGCTAGACCAATCATAGTGAAGAACACATATAGAGGGCTTGTTTTGGGATTCTGTCGTTTTCATTTTCCATGGGGATTCATGGGTCTCGAATCCATTTGAGGTCCTCAATTTTCTTCTGAAAAATTTGATATCGATACCCTTGACAGGTTTCGGACTCAATACCCTGCTCATTGTGGTCTACCCGACTTTTGACTGTACTCGCCTGGTGACTGTTCGTGTGCTGGAAACCTAGTTGCCAATATTTGTTAGGGAAATACACAGGTGACTGTAGGGCTATACCACAGTACCTAGGACAGACATCGGGCCACTCTTTGTAGATAATACCCAAAGGGTGCTTCCGTTTTCAAGTTGCACTTGCACTGGTAAGTTTCTCTAGTGTTGGTTGTTGTAACTGTTCTTCCAATTAATTTAGTGTTTGCTTGTCTTATCTTGTAGGGACTCTTTTAGTGTGTGCTACTTTTGAACATTTAGACTACCTTAGAGTGTCTTGGATCTTATCACATAGTGAAGGATCCCAAGCTTCGTCGGTCACGAAGGCTTCTTGTCCCGTCGTCGGTTACACTGGAGCCACCCCCGCCACCATTAAGGTGAAAGCTAGACCAACAAGGGTCTTTTGAAGAGACTGGGTTACAAACCATTGTGCTCGAACAGCTCCCAGAGGAATCGACCATTTTAGACCATGAAGCAACTGCTCTTGGCCTGGTTGAAACCCCAACCACTGATTTCTTGGCACCTTTCATTGTACCAATTCAATTTTACAAGCGCTAGACAATGTCGCACATAATAATGGAAACAAATGTTGTTTCTCCTTCTAGGAATTCTTCAATTCCCACCACGACTGTCACCACAGGAAATATTTCATCTCCTAACCCACCGTCATCGGTCTGAGCCACCATGGTCTCGACCACAACTACTTCACATAGTGGTCCTATCCCATCTTTGGCGGTAGCCACAACCCCTTTCACACCAAGTGCGATAGGCCCCCTGTTCTCATATGGGATGCCTAGTTTAGGTACAAGTCCTATACTTTCCCACTCCACTTTACAGACTTTGGGTCTGGGGGCAGAGAGCTCTAGTGCTCCTCTGCAAGGTCACATGGGGGGCACTCCTTCTCCCTTTAACTCTTTCCCTTACAGAGGAGGTCATATCCCTCCTTCGTCCCCTTCACTCAGTGGATCACATCAGCCATCCACCAGGCAACCTACACACAATATTTTATTTGGAGCAGGGAGTCAAGGACCACCTTCACATAGTATGCCAGTAGTTTTGACACCGTTTTCTTTGAACTGAACATTTGGTAATAACACCTTCTCGTTGACCACTTTCCCGACTAGGGGCAACCCCATTTTTGGATAATATACTCCTATGCAGGGTACTATTCCTGCACAGGGGGGAAACCTAGCAAGACCTTGGAATTCAAGGCAGGGATCCGTTCCCTCATCCGGAACGTCGATCTGGGGTAAATATTTCCACAATCAATGGAACCCTGGACAAACTAGTATGCCTATCCCCCTAGGACCGGCATGGGGTAATCCCTCCCAAATTCCTTCAAATATAATGCATGCCCAACCATCTATGTCCTATTTGGGAAACCAGCCGATGATGTCTCCACATATGAAAAATCCTTACGCTAGCCAGGGCCATGGTTTCTACCAGAATCCTGGCCAGTAGCCAAACTTTTCCTGGCAACTTGGTGCCAGTCAAACTCCAGGCCCCTTTTTCCCAGGTTATCAGTAACAACCCAAAATATTGTTCCTAATGGCTTTACACCTGCCAGATTTGACAAGGTTGTTGAATGGCCCTATTTGTCATGATCCGCGTTGGCCTCCTATGCTGACAAAGTTGCCTTCAGACATTCCAAAGTTTTAAGCCAAGCCTAACAAAGATCCAAGAGATCATGTGACTACCTTCCATCTTTGGTGCTCAATTAACTCATTGAAAGATGACTCCATACAGTTGCGATTGTTTCAATGTACTCTCATTGGGAGTGTCATGAAATGGTACATTGAGCTTGATCGCTCAAGATACTCTTCTTTTGGCGAACTGGCGATGGATTTCCTGAACCATTTCCAATTACCTGTGAGATACGATGTTGGCACAGAGCTGCTCACCAATTTTGAACAGACTCAGTGGACCATATCTCTGATCACATCTGAGAATGGAGACGCCGGAAGAGTTTAATCAAGGTACCAGTCCCACCAACATTCCTGCTTGAGTGGTTCCTTAAGTCTTTGGTCCCACAGTTATCCAAAGACATTGTGACGTCAGAAGTTTTCTCTGAAGAAGACACCATCATGAGGGATCAACAGTTTGAGCTTATCTATTCTTAGTCTAGTTTGTTATACAACATCTTGCCAGATGTGCCACATTCAATTTTGGATAAAACTAGACAGAGAGTTGGACCACATGCCGATGGTATTGTTGGTTTAGCACAAACCAAGCCCACTGAGTAATTGACAAATCAGTTGCAACAGTTATCCATACAACACAAAATGGCCAAAAAAACTACTGCTTTGTCTACTCCCCCTACCAAAATGTCGGAAGTACACACAGTGCAGTCGACTAACCCAAAGGCCACCCAGAAGCCTGAAGGGAAGAAAAAACAACAAAAGAAGGGTAAGGGGGATAAAAGACCCACGGATAATGCTGGCGAGGACAACACTGAAAAATGGAAGGTGAGGTATCCATGCAACTTATGTGCAGAAGACCACCCGACCCATCTATGTCCTCGACTTGCAGAGGCCCAAAAATTTGTCACACAACAACAACAGACAGTATTGACTAATCCTTTTCAACATGGGCAAAATCTAACTCAAGCCTCTGCAAGCACGGAAGGGGGCAACCAAGAAAACTACTCGCCTCTGAAAAACCCTACATCCACAAATGTATATATGGTTAGGGGTGATGCTTTCATATTGACTAGAGTGCACGATTATAGTAAACCAAGTGCTTCTAAGAAGGGTAAAGAAGCTGATCTCCCATCTCTTCCTCTATAGATTGAGAAGATGTTGGGAGAAACAATGACACTCATTCCAAAAGGTGCATTTAAAAAATATTCTCATAACCCAAATGCAAGATCCTCCTAGAACTACTCTATGGTGGAAGATTTATCACAAACCCCTTGTGCAATGTCTGCTTTGGAGGTCCTCCAAAGTTTCCCTGCTCAGAGGAAAGCCTTGTTAACTTCTTTGGGCTCTACTGAGACTTGTAATATGGGTACCATCATGTTAGATACAACCAAATTAAAACCTCATCTGCCTTACCATGTAGCATTTTAGATAGTAGTGGCTTATCCCATGAAAATTTTTACTCAGAATATCTTCCGCATGGTGGTCGATGAGGGCACCTCGACATGCATTATGTCGTTGGCATGTTGGAAGGCCATCGACCAACCCATTTTGTCTCCATCACCTACTCTCCTTACTGCTTTCAACGGTCATTCATTCTGACCACATGGCATCATTCCTTTTTTCCCCGTGTAGTTAGGAGGAAAGACCAGGTGTGTCGAGGTAGAGGTAGTCGATGCTCCCCTCGACTATAACCTTTTGTTAGGAAGGAGTTGGACTTATGTTATGCAAGCTATGGTTGCTACAGTTTTCTGGGTCTTGTTGTTTCCACACAAGGGCTAGATAGTGACCATCGATCAATTGTCTTTCTCCAGACCTAAACCTACTTTGGGGGCATCCACGGTCCCAATGATTGATAATCCTCAACCAAGTGTCGTTAACGTAGGAGTTGGTTTGTGACCATCCTTGATGGGTACCTTCAATTACCCACCTCCTCATGGTGATATAAAATTTATATCCAATCACCATAAGGTTGAGATTTTTCAAGTTTCGTTATTCTGCACGACTTACTTCGAGGATCCATGGATACTTCCTTCCCCATCAACCACAATGGATGAGACAGGACACCCAGGCATGTACATGGCCTTTTCTGCCACTGAAGTAGCATACTCTTTAGTCCAGCAAGCTTCGGATAACACTGATCCGACTCTTGCACAAGAGTTAGATCCACTTCTAGAGCCTATTTGGGCTCAGGGTTCTCTCACTAACATCGATTCGTTAGACTCAGTCTTTCCTTCTGATGAAGCAGTAATTGAAGCAATGACTAGTTCGGACAAACCTTGGGAAGATCTTCATCACAAATCTTATTTTCTCCCAGAGTCAAGCCAAATTGAAGCAGGAGAATTCACCGTAACCATGACGGGAGATCAGTCGTGTCATATTAATCTCTTAGCTACACATGAAATTTATGCTGAGGGCAATATGGAAACTATTGCTGAAACTATACCGATAAACATCTCCCGAAACCCTGGCATCGTGGAAAATGTCTTTGTTGGAGTGGATTACTCCCCCGAAGAGATTCAAATCTACACGGATCTTTTCAAAGAATTTTGTGACGTTTTTGCTTGGTCTTATGAGGAAATTCCAGGCATCGATCCAAAAATAGTTGAACATGAAATCACAACTTATCCTGATGCCAAGCCTATTCGATAGAAGCTTCGTCCAGTTAATCCTAAGAAAGTAGCAGCTATCAAGATTGAGGTTGATAAATTGCTAAAGACAGGTTTTATCTATCCTATCCATTTGACTCAATGGGTGTCAAATCCTATGCCGTTCAATAAAAAACAAGGCACGATTCGTGTATGTACCGACTTCCGTGATTTGAACAAGGCATGTCCAAAAGATAATTTTCCAACACCATTCATTGACCAGATCATTGATGAATGTGCTGGTTGTGAAGCCTTTTCCTTCATGGATGGTTTTTCGGGATATAATCAAATCCAAATCAAGCCCAAATACCAACACAAAACGACATTCATTTTTCCTTGGGGTACATTCGCATATCGTAAGATGCCTTTTGGTCTTAAAAATGTTGGAGCCACATTCCAGCAGGCTATGTCTTTTGATTTTCATAATCTCAAGCATATAGTTGAGGCCTACCTAGATGATTTAGCATCACGATCTTGCAAGAGAACGGATCATCCCACACACCTTAGACTAATATTCGAATGATGTCGCTACTTTAGGATTCACTTGAATCCAAACAAGTGTAGCTTCTGCATAACGTCAGGACGTTTGTTAGGTTTCATCATATCAACAACAGGGATCATGGTCGATCCTCTTAAGGTGGAGGCAATAATCCAATTTCCCCCCCCCATGCACAATCCTTCAACTTTAGAGTCTACAAGGAAAGGTGAACTTTTTACGATGCTTCATCTCCAACTATGTCGAAATCACCAAGGGATTTATGTGCTTACTGAAGAAAGACGTTCCTTTTTACTAGGACGATGCCGCTCAATGCTCTTTCAATGCATTAAGACATGCCCTCACAACGACCCCTCTGCTATGGCCACCTAACTATAACAAAGATTTCTTATTATATTTGGCTGCCACAGAGTCAACCATTGGCATAGTTTTACTTCAGGAAGATGATTTGTTCTTAGAATACGTGATCTATTACCTGAGCCGAGGCCTCGTAGGAATGGAACTCAATTATTCTCATATCTAAAAACTTGCATTGGCAGCAGTTCATGCTATTCAACGGTTCTGTCATTATGTTCTATTTCGTAAGACCATCGTCATTGTTGTTGTGAATCCATTCTAGTACATGTTGAAACAACAGGTAATAGGTGTAAAAATTAGTAGATGGATAGTTATCCTCTAGGAATTTGACTTTGACTTCATTTCAGCAAAGTCCAAAAAGTCACTGGTCTTCGCAGAGCTTATTTCAAAACTTTTGGTTGAGTCAGGTGACGTTGTGCCTGAAGAATCGCCTATCTAGGGAGATATGGTTTTGATCACATCTTCGAATCCCTGGTATGGAGATATACTTATCTATCTCCATACTTTGAAGTGCCCCACTTTTACTTCTCAGGATGAGCATCGACATATATGCCATTAGGCTAAGAATTATCTCATACTCGATGATACATTGTATCGGATATGTGTAGACTGCATCTTACGTCGATGTCTCACACATGAGGAGGTAGTTATCATGCTCAACGATTTCCATACTAGAGCTTGTGGCGATCATTTGTCTGGGTTGGAAACAACCCAAAATATTCTACGAGAAGGTTACTTCTGGCCAACCCTTATCAAAGATTGTATAGAATCAGTCAAGAAGTGCCATCCATGCCAAATATTCTCTCGGAAGATGAGGGCACATCCCACTCCCATGTTTCCTATCATCACAGTTGGTCCCTTCACCAAATGGGGGATTGATTACACTACTTGCAACCCCCCTTTAGCAAGGGGGCACCGCTATATCATCGTAGCTGTCGACTACTTCACTAAGTGGGTCGAAGCTATGCCAACATTTAAAGATGATGGGGAGACTGTAGCTCTCTTTTTATTCAACCAGATCATAGCAAGGTTCGGCATCTGAGAGAGATTGTTACTAACCATGGAAGTCACTTTCAGAAACAAATGATGACCGAGTTAACATCAAAGCTTGGGTTATGGCAAGAGCATTCATCACCCTACTACCCCCAAGCCAATGGGTAGGTAGAAGCTGTAAATAAAACTCTTAAGACTATTCTATAGCAAACTATCAACTCAGCCAAGTCAAATTGGCATTTGATGTTATACTCGACATTATGGGCTTACTGAACATCTGTTAAGACTGCAACTGGTTTCTCACCTTTTCAACTCGTTTACAGGCTGGAGGCAGTCTTGCCCATCGAATGTCAGATCCCATCTCTAAAATTGGCAGTACAATTATTGCCAGACACTTCTCCACTTGAAGAACGATTAGTACACCTTGAGCAGCGTTGTGATGCGGCCTTGGCCAATGAGGCTCACAAACATAAGGTCAAGTGTTAGCATGATAGGTCCATTCATCCTCGAATTTTCTCTGAAGGCGACCTTGCCCGGGTCTATGACCAAGATAAGGACCCCCTGGGGGCAAGAAAATTCAAACCCATGTGGGTTGGACCTTTCATCATAAAAGAGGTATTAAAAAAGGGAACTTATCATCTGGTTTATTTTGAAGGGAATGCTTTGGAGGAGCCTAGAAATGGTCTCTACCTCAAGAAGTATTACTCATAGGCAGGTCACTGTGGGTAATGTTTTGTAACATATGTATAGTCTTTGTACTATTACTTTTTAGCTTCTTTTAAAAAGTTATGGACGTGTCATTGATATTATCTTTCATCAATATGGAAGATATCAAGTGATTCCGAAGTGTTCATTGGGTATGCATATGGTGCTAGTCAGCACACTCGGAGGCTTGCCTCCGCAGCTTGGGTAATATTTACACCTCAGGGCTAGTTGTTATCTTCTGGAGGTATATTCTTAGGTGACACCACAAATAATGTCACCGAGTATAGTGCAGTTATTGAGTTGCTTCGTTATACCTTGTCATTAGGTATCTCTCATCTCCAGGTCTCTCTCGACGCTCAACTACTTGTGTCTCAGCTAAACAGAGTATACCGGGTTCATGATCCAACCTTACATCGACGATTCCTTAGGGTACATCTCTTAGAACAAAACTTTGATTATAATACATATTTTCATGTTCCTAGGAGATTAAACCAAATTACAGATACTCTAGCTAATCAAATTTTAGATGGGCATCTTGCACACATATGAAAGAACATTGACATAAGCATGTAAATAAATTTTTCACACGTAAATCCATAAGACACAAAAGATAAAAAAACCATATATAACATCATAAAGTAACCAAAGAACATAGATGGATGCAAGCGCCTCAAAAATAGGACCAATAACGAGTCACAAGGCTTATGCCCTCAAAAAATATATACAAGTAAGTGCTTGGGGCATGTAAAAAGTCTAAATAGGTTCAGGGCCTATGGGCCCTATTATAAGAGTCCACAGCATGGGCTAAATGCCTAAACAATCAGACCCATGTCCGAGGTGCCCCCACTACATGAGGCTGCATGGATGGCGGCAGGTCCTCTATCTTTTCCATCAGGACTATGAGAGTGACCGCAGTAAAGTTCCACTCAACTTGTCTAAGTACCCTCTCAGCCTCTCCGGCTGGGAGGTTTCCTACTACTGTTGGTCCCCCGACAGTAGCAGTTGTGGCTTCTGGCAGAGGACGACACCTATTCTGTGCATAATCGGTAGGTTGCACAGGTCCCACATCTGCATGAAACAAACGTATATCCGTCAAATACTCTGACATATAAAAAAAATGATATATATAACAAAAACAAAATAAAAATTACATATACAAATAAATAAACTACAAAGGTGGAGACTTACCCATCTCCCCTCACTCCTCACTAGGAGGCACGGGTATTTCAGGATCTTTAGAAAAGTCTATCCCTGCATATGGGTAATCCTCGATCATAGGGATCTGTCATGACAACCACACAAAAAATTCATCATCGAAGGACTCATTGGTCCTTCCACCACCCTATCATGGTAGTAATACTACCCATCTACATATAGCCAAAAAATAGGCCTGATATCCTCGCACCACTTCCCAAGGACTAAAGCTCGGAACTTTCTCAAAGAAGAATGAACACAAAATTGTCCTGAATCCAAAGTTCCTCTGTGTCCGCTGATGGAAATCTGTCAATTGCCTCTTCATACACTCTAGTAGTTTGGTACTCCAGTCAAAAAATTGTGCATTCAAGCACTGGATAGCACAGTTCATCTGTGCGCAAGACACCTGATGCAAGGTTGTAGAACCGGTAATCCGCCCAATAAGAAATAATATCGCTTGCAGTGATAGGTCAGTGATCTTACTTATGTGCACCTGGGAGCTCAAACGGTTTGTCCCAGCCTCACAGTGCAGGGATATCAGTTTCGATATGTTAAGCGGCCCCGATGGAAATGTCCTGAAATTGACTAGTTCCCCTCTCCTTGAGAGGCCAGTCAAAAAGTAGATATCCTTTGTGGTGGGAACCAGTGATTTCCCCTCTAGCATGAAGGCCTCTGCATCAGGGTGCCAATAATCAATCAAGGCATTCAGTAACCTCGATTTCACTCGCATAAATGGACACAAGAAGAACTTAATCAAACCACATTGCATCAATGCGGCCATGACATTCGGATCTCCTGCAACCAACTCACTAATTTCTTCATGCTCCCTTTCCCTCTAGTGAACATACATCCTACCAAAACAACCAAGTTCAGGAGGGTCAGTGACTACTCTTTAGTTCTTTTTGTCTATAAAAGGGGGTTCATGCATGTTGTCTAGGTGACAGTCGCATGTACACACGGGTAGGATTTACTCTTCCCGAGTGTACACGTGGCCTGTCCAGAGACAACCCACATGGACCTAGAGCTGACCTTTTAAAGGTCGACGCCCACCCAAAAAATGAAATAAAAAGAAAAATTAAAGAATTGAATAGCTAGATAGGGGAGTTTGTACTTACTTGGTCCAAGCGAAAGTTCGTTTCATCCACTATAGCTCCCGAAATCATCGTTTTTATCAAAGGGGGTCTTTTGGCTCTAGAGTCAATTTCCAAATCAGCAATGGTGATAATGAGCTGCCAGCTTCTATTTATAGACATTTTGGCCTCTTTTTGTCACTTTTTTGGCCTCCCTTATCAGTTTCTTTATACCAAAAACCATTTAGAGTGATTCAAGAGTTATATGGGAGGGATTTGATTAGGTATTGGGACACTTTTTATAAGTTTTGAGGAAATTTTGATGATCAATGAAAATATTTCCAAGAATAAACTTGAGCATATAGGTTAGGTTATTTCCCCAACTTTTGTGTCTCGTTGTATTTTTCCTCTGCCATAGGATCGATCCCATTAGGTTGTGACATAGAACTATCATATATGCTTTAGAAGTGTTGCAACTTGGCGGTAGAGCTTACCAAAACATGGATGCCCTAGGTAGGTCCTGGTTGCATTAAGGTTTCCATGTCGCCTCTAAAACACTATAGGCTCGAGAGTCCTTATAGTCATTCCTAAATATGAGTTTGAGCCTCATTTGCATGATTCTTCTTTGCTCTTGATCTCACCCTCAAGACTCTGAAAAAACAATAGGTCTTATTTTAAGCCCTTTTTAGACCCTCTAAACATGAAAATATTGTCGAGTGATCTTGTGGCCTTTCACGCTTGTTAAAATGAAATTTGAAGTCACGTCTGTTCGACGGTAGTTTACCACTTTTTCGGTCTGGACAGTCAACTGTACGAACAAAGGTCTACTCTATGGAACTTCCATTCTTTAGAAGAGTACTCTCAGGTATAATTTTATCCCTTTTTCGGGCCTGAGGGACTAAACTTATGAAAAGGAAACCCCCACGAAGTCCATAGTTAAGCTCTTTTCAGAATCCCTAAAATTGAAAATATCGCCAAGTGACCTTATTCTTTCAAACTCATTAAATTGGTCCAGAATAATATTCCTAATGGAGTCCATAGTTAATATTTTTTCAGACTCCTTAAAAATGAAAAAATGGCCGAGTGATCTTGTCCTTATCACACTCGTTAATCGGTTTTGAATCGATGTCTTATCATTGCTAGTTTACCCCTTTTTCGAACCAACTAGACTATATTCTAAAAAGGTACCCCAATGGATTCTCCTTTTATGTTTTTTCATACTCTCTAAATATGAAAAACCACCAATCTTACCTTCTCTGGGCTCGTTAAACTTACATCGAAGGACATTACCATTGTGTGTTTTATCAACCATGTTTGCATACCTTATACGCCAACCTTGTAACAGTTTGCTTCTGTGTCTTAACACCTTTGGCCTTCGGATGATTTTTCTCGAGTGTCATTCTACTAGAACATTAGTCTTGTCCTTGTGCCTCGATCTTGTATGTTTTCAACACTCGTTCCTCCTTTATAACATAATATTACTTTATTCTTTTTCCACAATTACTGAAAAGAACAAAAAAATCAAATATACCCCAAAAAGAGGAAGGGAAAAGTATTTTCTTTATTGGCAGCATCATGAGTCTCCCTTGGATAAAGCACATCTGTTCATTTTTTCATCAAACTATGGGATGTAGTACGACCTTAGGAAGATTTTCTCGCTATATAGATTTGTGTCCTCCACCGTTTGGTTATCCTTCCAAACATATGGAGAGTTTGCATTGCCTCCTGCTTCGTAGACTTATGATTAATGCCATGCTGTCTAAGTCTCATCATTTGTCGTGCTATTATCCAAGGGAATTTTTTCACCAAGCCTGAGTCAACCCCTCTGCAATATGTCTCTTGTCCTCATGCCTGACCATCCTGAACATCCAATCAAGTCCTTGTTTGAAATCACTAAAGCCTTCAGTTTGATCATCAAGATTATCAATTCCATGATCGACAAGCTATTGAAGACCTTTGGGTACTGCAGTCGTACACTCATATTACACTCCTACCCTAGTTTTGAAGATTTTTAAGTTGTTTCTCGAGCTCTGAAGATCTCATCTCCAGCCATCAGGCGAATCAACTTTTGGAAGATGGATACTCTATATGTATATCTTTCTAATTTCGAGATGTAGCTCCACTGTGTATTGTTTGCGGCTACTCTTTATAGTTATTTGACATGGATCTACAATGTATTTGATTGGTATCCATGGTTCTATTTTATCCCAAGCATGGGTATGCCCGCCTCAGTGAGACATTTGTTATTTTGCAGACGACACCTCCTGGTTCTTGATCCTTGGGCTCAATTGTTCGGCACATTAGTAAATATTGGTAATGTATTTCGGCCATCAAATGCTCTTCTAACCTTAGACATTAGGGGGCATCTGTTATAACCCTAAATTGCACCACACATGCTTACCTCGCATCAGGCCAACTCATATCCCTTATTTTCCAAAACTCTGCTGAAAAACTCTTTGAAAATCTTCTTGTATAAAGGGCCACATGCCCTAATCCATTACTGCATGCGTGTACATGTTGGTTGACCCAAGATAGCTCACGTGGACCGACAAATGCATGAAAAAAGGAAAGTTTTCGATGGAACAAAAAGCTATGGGTGAGTTAACTGAAACTCCCGACCATGCATGGCCGAGGGTTCGTCCAAATACATAGCTCCTTCTAGCCTATAAAAGAAGGGGTAGGGGTCCCATTTGGAAGAGGAAAATTATAGCAAAGAAACTCTGCCCATTTATGTATTCCCATTGTCCCAACCCTTTAGCCTTTCCTTGTGCCAAAGGAGATTCAAAGAAAAGCAGTTGAGGGACAGAAGAAGAGGAGCCCAGGATTAGGTTCGAGGAGTGATGGTCGGTCTCATCTTTTGTAAGTTGAATCATTCTAAGTAATAAAGAGAATGCTTTTCCCATCCCAATTCATGAAATTTTTACAGTTTTATTACTATATGTTTGTATTTCTAACCCATTAGTATATAAGTAGTATGCATGCATAGTTGTTGCTTGTCTTGGATGTAGGTCATCTTTGGAAGGAGTATTGCGAACAAGTAATCAAGCACAACGGAGGATCGACATCAAACGTCGGGAACGAGGTAGGTTGATATTTCCATGCATTTACTAAGAAAAGGGGATTCAAATCTAGGGATGAAGGTAGAAAGTAGTTTCTCTTTAGTTATATCTGCATGCAAAGTCAGAACTCAATTTGCTAGTCCGTAGGGAGATTTTCCCAACAACAGGGGGACTCCAGATTAACCTACGGTAGGCCAAGAAGCCTTCGTGACCGATGGAGCTCCTGATTCTCCACGGTGAGAGAATATCAATGACACACTATGGATTTTTATTAACGTTGAAAACCAGCACACACTAGAAAAATTTCCTATGAGATAAGACAAGTAGATCACTAGCTAGTTGGAAGAACAGTTACACCAACCAACACTAGAGAAAATTACTGGTGCAAGTGCAACTCGAATACAGAGGCACCCTCCGGGTATGCTCTACAAAGTGTGGCCCAATGTCTGCCCTAGGTATCATGGTATAGCCTCACAGTCACCTTTGTAAGTCACTAATATAATGGCAACTAGTTTTCCAGCACGCGAACGGTCATCAGGTGGGTACAATCAACACTCTGGTGGACCACAATGAGAAGGGTATCAATCCTGAAACCTATCAAGGGTATTGAAAGGAAGTGTTCCAGAAAATGACCGAGGACATCAAATGGATTCGATACCCACAAAGCTCCATGGCAAATGCGATCAACAAAATCCCAAGATAAGCCCTCTATATGCGTTCCCCACTATGCTTGGTTCAGATTTGGAGGGTTTATCTCTGCTACCTTTCCGCACGCGACCTCATATTTATCCCCTTTGTTAGAGGGGGGTCCCAGATAAATTTCATGGTTACTGGAATTTTAAGAAATCCCTATAAGAGACTCTTATGTTTGTTTTTGTAGCCTTGAAGAGTTTCCTCTCCAATCCTAAATCAAGGCTCTAGCTTAGACTAAATTGATGGACCCTACAAAAACAAAGTCTGATCAATTTTAATCAAGCATTAATTTTAGTGGTTTTCTTAAGTGAAAGGGAATGGAAGTGAAAACAGTGATGTTCTTTAAGAGATGAAAGAGAAGAGAATAAAATGAAACTGAAAACAAATTACTTCTTCTTCACAAATAAATGAAAACTTAAAACAATATTTCGCTCGACTATGAGCTACTTAATGTCCTAAGAATTCAACTAAAGAACTTAAGAAAACTTTTCTTTTTCCTTGATAATTAGAGAAACTAAACTAAACTACTTTTATCAAACAAAGAAATGAATTTTTTTGTGTGTGTGTGCTTCAAAACAAGAAACTTGAAAACGATTTTTTTTTTTAAGTAAAAAAAAGAAAAATTGAAGACAAGACAAGACTCAGAAATGACTTCTGGCCCACCACAGATTGCAGGGAGTCATTGACAATACCAAACAGGTAGATCAAAATAGACTCACAAACCTGTCTAAAAACCCTATTAAAGAAAACAAAAGAAATATTTTGATGAAAATAAAGCTATGTTAAGGTCAGACCTAGGCTACAGGCTGCTATAACAGAGACTAGGGCTATATCAAGAAAACCCCTGAGAAGTGTGAATTCTAACAGGGAAGAGAATGAATGCCTCTTTTTTTTTTCTCAACATAGGCACACTACTGACATTTTAGTAGCCTATGTATGTACATGGGTTGTCCAAAGGTAGGGCGTGTATGCACGCGTGCAGGCCTACTACAGGCCGCGTACACCTCTCTTACTTCTCAAAAAGTGAAAACCAACAACAAAGCACATGTAGGGAGTACTAGTATGGAAGAATATAATCCATTAAAGGCATGAAATCTTATAGAAACTCAAAAAAAATGAATAAACTAATTCAAAATACCCAAAATGAAAATCCCCAAAAACCTTAGAGATAATCTCCCTAGTATGGTTTCCAATTCTACTATAGCGGGAAAACCCCTCTACGGACTACACCAGGGTTCTAAAATGTAGGCAGATCTAACCATCTAAAGTCTCCTACTTTTAACAACAATCCCGACATAACCCCACAATCATACATAGAAAGAAAAATCTAGGGATCCGGTAGGCCTACCCTGAACTCCATGTTCGGTGTTGATCCTTTTGCACTTAGTTGTTTCTTGACTGTAGATATCCTCCCAAGGCCAACTTTTATTTACCAAAATATAAACAAGAAACTACAAGTATGCATTTTATATAAGGATTAGTGGGTTAGACATCATAATAAAAATGTAAACAAATCATAAATATTTAAGACATCATTTGGTGGGACGGAAAAAGTATTTCTTTATATTAATCTCACAATAAGTCACTTACAATATGAGACCGACAACTGCTCCTCAAAATTGGTCCTGGGATCCTCTTCACCATGCACCAAGTGCTTCCACGTATTCTTATTCTCTTCATTTCTCTCTAGAGAAATGGCAAGGATTTGCAAAGGAGGAATAAGGAATTTTGGCTCAAACTCACAATGTGGTTTCAAAATATTGGGGCAAAGGGGGAGCACTGAAATGGGCAGATTTTCTTTACTCTCTTGATTCTTCTTGGAATGGGACCCAAACCCCTTCTTTTATAGGCCAACAATGATGGGTTTTTGGTTGGGTGACCAGCTATGAGTTGTCAAACAGTTTAGGAAAATTACCTGGAAATATGTATTCTTCTGCCACTTTCTATTTTTTGCGCTTTTGTGAGTGTATGTTATCCACAATTTTGGTCATCGAGATAATGTCATGATAATTTCATGATGATGGAAAATCAAGCTCTTCACTAAGAACATTTTCTTGAGAAAAGTTTCACTTGTCTGTTTCCAGAAATAATGTTTTGAAGAATGTTCGCAGGCTGCCTATATACTTGCCTGCGAGAATGCATGTTTCTCGCAGGATGCATTAAGTTGGAGTGTCAGAAGTTCGCACTGTACTCATTGTTAGGGTGTGAACATGTTCTTAAAGAAGGAAAAAAGATAAGTTCTCGATCCTTCTAGAAGGGAATCTTCTAGAAGGATGAGTTGGCTTTCGAATGGTTGGCAAAGTACTGGCTTTCCTGATATCTTGGGATCATTCCCTATCCAAGTAACTAATCTATCTTATCCTATATATTGAGGAGATTGCTCATGGAAAAGGTTATAAGAAAACTAGAAAGATATTGATTGGAGAATTAGTGCAAGACGGTATGGAGGACTGATGCTACAACAGCAAGAGACAATAGCAAGGTCATCAAGTGTGGTTGATTTTCTTCATACATGAGCAAATGTGTGTGTCAGAGCTAGAACCCATCGAAAGGAGACCTATGACATCAAGGCTCAGGTTGTAAGTTTCACTTTCAATTAATTCAATACAGTAATATGTCCCTTTCCCATAAATATGATGTCACTTTATTACATAATTCCTTGATCATATGTATAGACTAGCTATTGAATATATTAATCTACCTTTACTTCGATTGGTTTGTACTGTTGTGATCTGAACGGTGCAAGAGCATTGGAGTGAAGATTTGAACAACAGAGACATAAGGAAAGCGTTCATAAGGTATGTCCATAATCCTTATCTCTTAGTTCATTCAATAGGCTAGATCTAGGGAAAGTGTATTATTCTGTCCTGTTTTGTTCTAGATCTAGGTGGATCTAGGGAGATTGGTTTGTGTCCGCACTCACAAAATTATCCTGAAACAATGTAAGCAGGCTGTAGTGGTTCAACAAGCGCATGTATGTGGGTAGTAGTGATGTAGGGTGTGTACACCTTAAAAAATATGGTTTTTAGAAGAGTTGTTAAATGATGGCTTGGCAAAGATAGCAAGTAAGGTGGCCTAATGCCAGGTATGCATGTCTGGTGCAATTTAGGGTTATAACACTTGTAATTACTGGGATTATATTAACTAAATCCTATCGTATACTTGGGTATTGGGTGTTTATGTAAGCCCATACCATAGGAAAGGTTTTGATTATTGATGTCCAATGACAATGTGTCACAATGTGGATAATTCATGTGCCCTGCTCTGGCAATGCCACTTAGCACACTATGTGGTATGTATGGATAGGGCCACATGCCAAAGTGTTGACTGTGCACTGAATCTTGGACTTCAAAAGGGTTTGAGTAGAAAGGCTTAACATAAGGATGATGTTCAAATTTTAGTAGCCATGTGTCACTCAAAGACTGATCCATGTGTCATAATGAGAGAGGGCCATGTGCCACCATTTACGGGTGCCACATGTCAATCAAATATGGTACTTTTAGATGGAGACCCAGGTGGAAAATCCATTCCATGTGGCCACCTGTATGAGTGTCACATGTCTTTCTAGGTCAATTGTGTCATGACATGTCATGTTGTAACCATGCCTCACAAGACATACATGTTGTTCCATGTTGGGCCATTTGTTTCTTTGGAACTGGAGGTGTAATCCTTGGGATAGTTTCTAAGCCCTGGACCATTGGATTTGAAGGAAGATGGGTCTCCATCATATATTTGGGTCAAGGGAGGTCAATTGGACCTCGTACCCCTAGAATATTCCAACCTCAATTTATTTGGCATAGGCTAGTGGCCCGGTGCTATATGGGAAAGGTTCCCATGTAGGGTTCCAAACCTCTTTATTTTATATATATTTGGGTTCAAATAGGAAGGTGATGTCACATTTCAAGTAGAGACCACATAGGCAGACAATGCAATCAAGGATTCCACATTGTGAAGGTTAAATTCTACCACGAGTTGTGTGTAGGCCAAGTCAGGCCTAAAACCCTATTATGGTTCTTTTAAATGACAACCATTAGATATACCCTCGAGAATTCTTAGTTGTAGATTTCAAAATAAAGGTCAAGGGTTGTAACCTCAAAGCTAACCAAATTGGTTACAACTTATTTACTAGGATAAAGTTAATTAATATTATTGTAATCCCCGGACCGGGACCTCTCGAGGTCCATGCTACATTTGGAAGTTTTGTGTCCTGATATCTGGGGTGACATGTCATTCAAAGATTAGTCAATGTGTTTGGCCACAGATTGGACCACGTATCCGAATGTGACACTTTTCTTCACCTAGTAGGTTAGTGAGTAAGGGTGTGGACCCATGTAGGTCTATGGTCAATGACAGGCAAGATAGATCTGATTCATTGAATTTAACAATGAGTAGATATCCACCATAGATCTTGTAGTACGGGTTGAGTGTCATAACCCCATGATAAACTTGATTAACAATATCATAATCATGAGATTAGTTAAACTAATCTCATTGTAATCATTGGCACTAGGAACCAAAACTTAAACCTTGCTAGGGACAACCCTAATATGCAGTGCTCAGTGGTGACGTGCCATGTATCACATAGATTTGGAAGACCTGTAATAATATCCTTGGGGAAAATGGGTGTCATGTGTCACACCATGAGTCATGCCACATGTTAGCAGGGGATTGTTGAGGAGTCAAGCATGGACCCAATAGAGTATGAGTACCCTTAGGGAAATGTTGTTGGTTTCTTTTCGTCGGATATAGGGTGGATAAAATTGCACCATGGATCTGAGTCAAAGGGGATTCAATCGACCCACAGATCACCAAGAAGTCTCCTTACATGGATATGTTGGGAAGTCCAGTGCCTAATATCTTGATGGTCCAACAATATGTCTTGATCTCCCAACCAATGAATAGTGGATAGGTGGCACTAGATGGTAGGGCCCCATACCATAGGTGTCGACTCATGTCAGATCGAGCCTTTGAAGGATAAATATAAAAATAATGGTCAGGGATTGCGAGACCTGATAAGACAAAGGTCTTATGAGATTAAGTGGCAGCTGCCATAAAATTTCCATGTCAGCATCCACGTAAATGCAAGAGGGTGACATGCCACCACGTGGTAGTGCCACATCAGATGACCTAGGTGACATGGAGCCACATGGGTGCCACATGGAAGTAAGGAGTCTATGGCCCCTAAAAGTCCTAAATCTTTAGAAGGCCATAACTTTTGATCCCTTATTAAGTTTTGGATAAAATTATAGTCGTTGGAAAGTTCTCGAAGAGAGTAAGACAATGGTGCACTTAAATAGGGATTCTAAGATGATTAAGGAAAATTCAAAATTTACCACCCCATCCCTTAAAATTCTACTTAGGGGTTGGTTGTGTTACAACAACCACTTGGGAGAATTTAGACTAAACGATCGAAAACTTGTTGGGAATATAATAAACAGAGGACTTGGTTGAAATATGGGCACATCATCTCACCAAAATTTAATAACCACCTCTACTTCAAAAAAATTAGAACAAAAACTCTAAAGCAAGTAAATGGGAGTTTAATGGCCAACTACAACTTTAATAGACTAAAACAATCTAGAACTATACTCTTGTGTAGTCACTTCATCCACTAGGATACACACTATTATTACATGAAAACACAAGGTAACTATGATATAAATTTTTAAGTGCTCTCCCATAGGGAGTACTTGTGTTAATATATATGTTGTCAAGTCATCATCTTAATTTGTTCCATTGAAACAAGTGCTCCCTCAAAAATTGAAGACACTTTTGAGAAATGTTGTTGCATGGATTTATGTGAGTTTTAATGATTCACATAATGTTTACATTATACATGGTAATCATAGCCATATCATATTCACATAATTGAAGGGATTGCATTTAAATTTTAGGTAGTTTTCTTATGATACAAATGCAAAACATTACTGACATTTATTACATTAAAGGGGACATTATTATTAATGATGTTAACTACTAATATATCTCTCATAGACATTTTTTGTTTATTGCTTATTGAATTTGTTTCCTCCTTAAAGCTATCAATGTTAGAAAATACACATTTATTACATTAAAGGGGACATTATTATTAATGATGTTAACTACTAATATATCTCTCATAGACATTTTTTGTTTATTGCTTATTGAATTTGTTTCCTCCTTAAAGCTATCAATGTTAGAAAATACAAGGAATATTATGAGTTTTTTTTTTTTAATCTATATATCCTAAACACACTATGAATTGGATTTGTATTATTGAGTTAAATGGTTACATTTATAAACACAAGACTAGGCTCAAAGATGAACACATCGTTTCACCAAAACTTAGTGACCATAACCACTTGAAAGAATCAAGTTGAAAAACTCTATAATAAGTTGTTAGGAATATAATATACATAATACTTAATATGAACACACATCATCTTATAAAAATTAATGACCAAATCCACTTGAGAAATTTAAAATAAAAACCTTAAGGTAAGTAGTTAGAAATTCTACAAGGAAAATAAACAAAGACCATAAGTTATTTATGCAAAGCATCTGTGTTGGTGAATTTAGTGAGATATAAATATCTCATTTACATATCATACACTCAACCAATGATTAACTAGCTATCCTCCTAAGCTAACTACCCAACAAGAAAACACTGGCCCCTTTACCCTAGCCTTAAAGTACTTTTATACAATGATAATGGATAAATATGACCATGACAATTCAGTTACAAAATGATAAGGATGATTGTGTCAATCCATTACTGAGGTTGACACATTAATTATGCTCCTTAACTTATATCCATTTGTAGTTGGATTTCACCACATTTATTTATGCCTTAGTGCATCCTTTGAACTAATATTAATACTCTGTTATGGTGCATTATCATCCATCCATCTTTCTACAACTTCCCCAAAAAGAAAGGGCCAACAAGGTAGTTTATTTCTTTTCTTTCCAGGAAAGGTCACCAAGCATTACTTAGTTGCAAGTTGTTTTATAAAACTAATCCAAATCTATGTTTTCCCAAAGGACGTTTCAGAATGATTTTACAAAGGCATGAAGGATCCATTTTAACAAAAGCTCTCTAGTTTGTTGGAAGAGAATCCATCCAATTCAAGTGTTTGAGGTCATATTTATTGTAAAAGTGAGAGATGGAGATTGGGAAATTGAATAGTCAAACATTAAATATTTCATAACTTGGTTCTATAAATGAGAAACTTAGTATGCCCAAATATAGGATGATTAATGATTATGCCTCATTTAGACTCCTCAAAACAATAGTTCGGTTTTGATTTCTTCGAACAAAATTAGAAAAATTCTTGTTCAACATTGATATGATGTGCATATTTCAATTTTATTTTTCATTGAATAAGTTCTACCAATCATATCTAACCGTTTGAATTTTTTTGGTCCATGGAGTTATAAGATTAAAAAATTGATACAATACAATATAATTTATACACATTATTAAAAGAGAGTCCAAAATCCTGCTCCATTTCAAATATGCATGAAAGTTAAGAAAATATTATTCATTGACTTCAAAAGTACACATTATTGCAATCGAGCAATGTCTAAATCCATGACAATTCCTAGTATAAATAAGTGTCACTACAGTGATGATGTCCCTGTTGAGAAGCTTTTGTGTCTAGGATATACCATGCCCATTTTGCATGCACAATCAAGTGATTGTGCTAATTTGGATAGATGGTAATCAGATATGATGCATCCAATTCAGAGACCCACCAAGCATTTTCCACAATTGTACAATAGGATGTGGAATCTTTCTTATAATTCTATGATCAAGAAAGGGGACCAAGTCCCCTACCACATTAATAGGTTTAATAGAGAAAAATAGAGAAATGGTTCAAGGACAACCATTATAAGAAGGCAATGTGTTGCTTCGTTTTAAAAGGATTCCAACTATGCCATCTCTTTTAATAATAAATGTTGGTATTAAACACAACATTCTTGCTTCTCAAGAATCTAGTAACCCAATCTGAGTTACTTTTATATTCAGTGTTCTATGGAAATTGATTTATATTATTAGATCTAGTCCTAGTTACAAGTGTGGTGTGGGTGGAAGAAATCAATTCCATGTTGTGGTATCTCATGAGGTTATGTCTATGACTAACTATTCGTTCACCTTCAATACAAGTCCAATGATGTTTGCATCGATGGTGACAGTTTGGAAGCAAGAGATGAGTAGATAATTGAGGTCTATTCAAGAATTGATTGAGAAAAAATTATCGTTGGTTAACATTGTCCTCACAATAGTATAAATATGAAGGATGATTTGCTTTGAAACATACATTATAACACCTTGTGAATAAAATAAATATAGTAAATAGAGTTCAATGTTGCTTCATACAATTGGTAAGTAGAGATTCAATTAATCCATGGATGCAACACATTATGTCCAGGACCCATTTTTTTACATAGTGGTGTTCATCAATAACATCAACATGCAACATGCAACCAAGCTACATCAACATACAAATCTAGGTTGATTTCATTTATGGATAGAAAGCACACTAAATGAATTCTTGGTATATGTTATCACTCCATAATTTTCCTTGTCTGTGAGAGGAAAACTCAGAGGTAACCACAAACCAATTTGCATATTGGAAGCTAGCCCTTCCAATCTAGAGAGGGATCTCTCTGTTATATCTTAGCCACAAAAATATTGGTTATTGTTTAGGCACAATGGCTAGATCCTCAGTGAATAGGGAAGGATTCTAAATATGTTGTTGATATGGTTGAGGGATGGACCATTGGGTATGGAGTAAAAGGATGAGTCTCAATAAATATTATCAATGACTAATGGTAGAATAATATAGGAAACAGAGGCAAGGTAGAAAACACTTTCTTGGTTAATAATTTCATTGTAGTATGGTAGCAGATATGAGAAATTAAAACCCATTACATTATCTCATCTAACATGGATGAATTCCAATGCAATTTTAGAAGAAAAAGGGTGAAATGTTTAATAGTTGCAACTTAGAGCACATAGGTGAATTATAAATCATCTCTTTCAATTAAATATTGAAGATTGACATTTAAAATGGTGTACGAAGAAAAAAGGTAAACATTCACAAGAAAGAACACATAACAAGAAGCATTTCCACATGAATCTCTGATAATAAAATTATGTACTTCCGCACTAATAATTTTATTAAACTCAGAAAATATTACATGCACAAGCCATATTTTTCCTTCCACTCGAACCCCTCAAGTCTTCCTTCCCATTCAATATATAGTCTCCCATCCCATCTCAACCTAAGGATGTCAAAATACTTCTCTAGCTAAATATCGAAAGAGGTTACAACCATTTTGGAAAGAAGTAATTACAAAATTTTCTCATTTCCTATTTTATAGGGTTTAGTTATTCATTAAATCTGGTAAAAATATGGGAAAATAGGTTTTAAATATCCATTCGAATATCCCAAACCATGAAACTTGTGTAAAACCTGAGAGAGGTTTTTTTATATGAACCCATGCTTAAGAAAAACCTCCTTCATTTTTTTGATATCAATCACCATCTTCTCAAAAGATGAGCTTGAAGTTAACTGCAAAAACAGTCAGCTACAAAACTTTTGTAGCGCTTTCCCTTGTTTTTCTTCTATGCTTGTTCATGTTCCATGGATGTAAATGGAGGGTATAATATTAGTGGGAAACTTAGAAAGAAGCAAAAATTTGATGATATGAAGGAGATTTGGAAACATTAGGGTTTAGCTAAGGAACAAGAAATTTCGCAGCAAACATGAAATTTTGTAGTGAACAAGAAATTTCACAGCGAACTCAACTTTCTACTGCAGATAGGAAATTTCGCAGGGAACAGAGTTTTGCAGCGAGATGAACTTTATGATTTCTATAAGTAGCACTAAATCCCATGCTTGAAAACCTGTGATTTCTTACCGTTATGGGAATAAGGTAATTCTATTGTGATTTGACAGTTAACAAGTAGACGTTGCGAAATGTTAGGAGATTTTGCAATGAAATTCAAATTTATTGGTAACGGTAAAAATTTGATTTGAAGGATTAGATGAAACTTTGGACATGTTATAATATTCCCTCAAAACTATTTTATACTTTCCCTTTACAAATGATGTGACCCATTTGACCCGAAAACACCTTTGATAAGACTAACCACTCAATCATGACTCAATACTGAGGTTCCCTTAGACATGACCATGCGACTAAAAATTGACATATAAATGAGTGAACCCCAAAGAATACTAAATCTATGATCTTGACACATGATATTTAAATACCAAAACATGATCACAAGACTCGAAAATAAAAAAAAACATGTGTACACTTATACACTCTAACATGGGCTCCAATCGGGACACTATCCTCCCTGTGAGGTAGCAAATAGCTAGTAGCCCCAATGCCTAGCCCAATTGGGATTTCCCTAGCTATGAAACTTGAAACTTGGTCCAATCCTCATCTGAACCAAACTCCACTCTTCTAACTGAAACCAAAATTGTACGTTGCTGGAAAATGTTGGTTGTGGAGCCTAATTATCTTCCTGATTCATAGGTCCTTTACTTTCAGCCATTTTTATACCCCATGAAGTATTTACACCCCATAAGTGTGTACACTCTTCCACGGGGGGGACTGTAGAGGGGGGGTACCCCCTCTGTGGGGTCCCGGGGGGATATCCCCTCGGCTGAGGGAAAGTGGGCCCCCAACGGGGGTTCAGGGGTGAAGCCCTCAAAGGAAATATTGCCTTGTAAATGTATATTGTAATTTCATTGTAAATCTAGACCGTTCATTATAAGGTCACATATCTAACAGTAGAGATTATGTTAGGATTTTTTTCCCTAGAAGGCAACCCTCTTTTATGAGGGAAATGTATTGCAGTTATGTTGGATGGCAAATATTGTATTCTGAGATAGGAGACTGTGAGAGAAAGAAGAGGAAGTTACAATGAGTTTGTTGTAGGTTGTATCATTTCATATGCTAGATAATAATAAAGGAAGGACCTAGAAATTTCTTTGGTGGATGTATCCCACACTGGGTGAACCACGCAAATCCGTGTCTCTATTGTATTGTGTATCTTCTATGTTTTGTTTCCGCATTTGTTTTATTTTATTGCTCCACGGTCTTGTTTTTCTAACAACTGGTATCAGAGCGAAAGGTAACTCGCAGGAAAAGAGGGTTCCTGGTTCGAGTGGGAGAAATGTCGAAAGATGGAAAGTTTAGGGTCGAGAAATTTAATGACCAAAACTACCAGTTATGGAAGATGCAAATGGAAGACTATTTATATCAGAAGGAACTATTCCTACCATTGGGTGGAATAGAAAAGAAGTCGGCAGCTATGAAGGACGAAGAATGGGATATTCTTGAAAGAAAGTCTCTAGGAACGATACAACTGAGCCTGGAAGCGTCGGTGGCTTTCAATATTTCGAAAGAAAAGACAACGGAGGGTTTGATGGATGCATTGGCCAAATTGTATGAAAAACCCTTGACGTCCAATAAGGTATTTTTAATGAAGATATTATTTAATATGAAGATGTTAGAAGGTGGGTCTGTTGTAGATCATTTAAATGATTTTAATACGGTTACTAATCAACTAAGTTATGTAAAAGTGGACTTTGATGATGAGGTCAGGGCTATTCTAATCTTGTGCTCATTGCCAGAAAGCTAGAACGTCTTGGTCATGGCTATAAGTAACTCTATCTCTAGTTCAAATACTTTAAAATTTGATGATGTTGTTGGTGTTATCCTTAGTGAGGAAATGTGACAGAAAAGCACAGGTGAGACATCAAGAAATCCATTGAGCATGGAGAATAGGGGAAGACAAAAGGATAGAGGAAAGGGTTTTGGGAACCATGGAAATTCTAGGAAGGGAAGATCCAAATCCAGACTTGGAAAGATAGAGTGTTGGAATTGTGGGAAGAAAGGACATTTGAAGAAAGACTGTAGAGCTCCAAAGAAACAAAGAGATGGATAGCAGGAGAGAAATCAAGAAGAAAATGTAACAGGTGATGTGTTAAAAGATGCTTTGATTATTTCTGTAGATAATATTTCTAAGTCTTGGGTAGTAGATTCAAGGGATTCATTTCATGCCACACCCCATAGGAAACATTTTATAGATTATGTTCAAGGTGATTTTGGACAGATTCATTTGCGTGACGATGCACCATGCAAAATTGTGGGAATGGGAAAGGTAAAAATAAAGCAACACAATGAAAACCAATGGTTGTTTAAAGAGGTAAGACATGTTCCAGATTTAAGGAAAAATCTAATTTCAACAGGGTAGTTGGAAAGTGAAGGTTGTATATCCATATTTACAGATAATACGTGGAAGGTCATCAAAGGATCATTGGTGATAGCGAAAGGAGAGAAGGTAGGTACATTGTATTTATGTACTGGTAACACTGACTCTTCTATCTTGTTAGCTTCTATAGGAGTGGATATAGCACTGCAGCATCATAGGCTTGAACACATGAGTGAGAAGAGGATGCATATACTTCACAAAAGAATTTTTTTTCCAGATCTTCAACAAATTGATTTTGACTTCTGTGAGCATTGTGTTTATGGAAAACAAAAGAGAGTCATATTTCTCAGAGTCGGAAAAGAAAAGAATAGTGAAAGGTTAGAGCTTGTTCATACATATGTATGGGGGCCAGCTCAGGTATCATCTCTTAGTGGATCTCATTATTATGTTACTTTTATTGATGATGAAACTAGAGAAACTTGGGTTTATTTCATTTGACAAAAATATGATGTTTTTGATACTTTTAAGAAATGGAAAGCTTTGGTTGGGAATGAGAGAGGAAAAAAGTTGAAGTGTCTCAGATTAGATAATGGAGGTGAATATTGCAACAAGGAGTTTGATTGTTATTGTTCATACCATTGGATTCGTAGAGAGAAGACAGTTCCAAGAACACCACAAGAAAATGGTGTGTCAGAAAGGATGAACAGGACAATCATGGAGCGTGCAAGGAGTATGAGATTGCATGTTGGTTTGCCCTTATAGTTTTGGGTAGATGTTATAGATACTATTGTTTACTTAATAAACAGAGGACCTTCAAGCTCTTTGGATGGTATAATTCCAAAGGAGGAATTGACAAGAAAAAAGGTAAACTATTCTTTTTTGAAAACTTTCAGTTGTGAAGCATTTGTCCATATTGATAAAGAAAATAGAACAAAGCTTGAGGCAAAATCCAAGAAGTGTACCTTTATTGGATATGGTATTAATGATTTTGGTTATCTCTTATGGGATTATGAAAATAACAAAATCATTAGTAGTAGAGATGTCATATTCAATGAGAAGGTCATGTACAAAGATCAGTTGCAGGGAAAGAAACAGAAAAAAGAAAAGAAAGAATACACAGTGCTTGATGAGATCACTGAAAAATAAATTCCAAAGGAACCATAAAATTAAAATGTAGAACAACAGGACAAAAAGGTACCTCAAACACCTACAAGTGTTGTTAGAAAATCTACTAGGTCAAGTATACCCTTTGAACGATACTCTCCTTCATTGTATTATTTATTGTTGACTGATTCTGGTGAACCAGAATGTTATCAAGAGGCAATGTAGGTAGACACCAAAAGGAAGTGGGAGCAAGGCATGAAAGAGGAAATGGATTCCTTGGTAAATAACCAGACTTGGGACTTGGTTCAGTTGCCTCCAGGAAAAAGAGCATTGCAGAATAAATGGGTTTACAAGTTGAAGGAAGAAGATGGAGGAGAAAAGCTGTACAAGGCTAGACTTGTTGTAAAGGTGTTTTCACAAAACAAACATATAGATTTTGATGAAATATTTTCTCCTATTGTTAAAATGACTTCAATTAGAACTATTTTAAGTCTTGTGGCAGTAGAAGATTTTCATCTTGAATAGTTAGATGTAAAAACATCTTTTCTCCATGGCGATTTGGAGGAAGAGATTTATATGCAGCAACCACAGGGGTATGAGGTCAAAGGGAAGGAGAATTTGGTATGCATCTTGAAGAAGAGCTTATATTTCCTAAAGAAAGCTCCAAGGAAGTGGTATATGAAGTTTGACAGGATTATGATAGAACAGGGTTATAGTAGATGTCATTCTGATCACTGTGTTTATTTTTAAAAGCTAGAAAATGGAAGCTTTATTATCTTTCTATTGTATGTAGATGACATGCTTGTTGCAGGGTCTAATATGAAGGAGATAAATGTGCTCAAGAAGAAATTAGCCAATTCATTTGCGATGAAGGATTTGGGTGTTGCAAAGAAAATCCTTGGTATGAGAATAACAAGAGATAGGAAAAATCGCAAACTGACATTGTCTCAGGGTGAGTACACAGAGAAGGTGTTGGAGAGGTTTAGAATGCAAAATGAAAAACTAGTTAGTACACATTTGTCCAAGCCAAACATTTCAAATTAACTAAGGAAATGTGTCCCAAGACACAGGAGGATATAGAATACATGTCCAGGGTCCCATATTCATCAACAGTTGGTAGCTTGATGTATGCAATGGTTTGCACAAGACCATATATTGCACATGCAGTGGCCGTTGTGAGTAGATATATGAACAATCCAGGTAAAGAACATTGGTAGGAAGTACAATGGATTCTCAAATACTTGAGAGGTACTTCTAATCATGCATTACGTTTTGGAGGTTCAGAAACTGTTCTACAAGGATATGTTGATTCATGTATGGCAGGTGATAAAGATAGCAGGAGGAGTACTATAGGGTGTGTGTTTACTATAGGTGGAACAACAGTAAGTTGGATTTAAAAACTACAAAATGTTGTTTCACTTTCAACAATAGAGGCAAAGTATGTTGTTTCTACAGAGGATATTAAAGAGATGATTTGGTTACAGAGGTTTATGGAGGAATTGGGAAAGAAGTAAGAGAAGAGCAGGTCGTACTATGACAGTGAGAGTGCCATTCATATTGAAAATAACTCAGCCTTCCATTCAAAGACTAATAATATACAGTTGAGGTACCACTTCATACAATCCTCCTTGGAAGATGGACATTTGAAGCTGGAAAATATACACACTAGCCAAAATCCTGCAGACATGTTAACAAAGGGAGTAACCAGGGAGAAACTAAGTCTCTTCTCAGTTTCAGTTGGTCTTGAAGAATGAAGATGATGATGAGGAATTTTTCAAGTCTAATAAGGTTTAGAGTCCAACATATACAACAACAGTGGAGTTGTTTAGATCATTTTCCAAGTGGGAGATTATTGGTTGTGGAGCCTGATTATCTTCCTGATTCAGAGGTCTTTTACTTTCAGCCATGTTTATACCCCATGAAGTATTTACACCCCAGAAGTATGTAAAATATTCCATGCAGGGGAGTAAATATGGGAGTTACCCCCTCTGTGGGATCCGAGGGGGATATCCCCCCAGCTGGGGGGTTTAGGGGCAAGAGGTCCCCCAACAGGGGTTCGGGGGAGAAGCCCTCGAAGGAAAATTTTCCTTGTAAATGTATATTGTAATTTCATTGTAAATCTAGACCATTCATTATAAGGTCGCATATCTAATGATAGAGATTATGTTAGGGTTTTTAACCCTAGAAGGAAACCCTCTTTTATGAGGGAAATGTATTGTGGCTATGGTGGATGGCGACTATTGTATTTTGAGATAGGTGACTGTGAGAGAAAGAAGAGGAAGTTACAACAAGTTTGTTGTAGGTTGTATCCCTTCATATGCTAGATAATAATAAATGAAGGACTTGGAAATTTCTCTGGTGGACATAGCCCACACTGGGTGAACCGTGTAAATTTGTGTCTCTATTGTATTGTGTATCTTCTGTGTTTTGTTTCCGCATTTGTTTTATTTTATTGCTCCACAGTCCTATTTTTCTAACAAAAAAAGATGCTCAAACTATAATCTAAAAACAAACATGGTGAAAGGGATGGTCAAAGCTATGAGCTTATTGAAAACACTCCTACCTACTAATTGAAACAAAAGCTTCTCAATCAAGTGAAATAAAAAATCTAGTGCAACCATGCAAGCATATTCTTTACTGGGTGAATTCCTAGCATGTCTTTCTTCAAGGGTGAAAGGAAAACGTTGCTTAATAGAAAATCAAATAAAATATTGGAAAAAAAATGAACTTTGAAAAAAATTAAAATCTTAGGCCCACTTACTAACTCCATGCATGTTGCAAAAGGATCTTCAAAAGAATGAAAAATACTATCATCATGTATCATCCATTCAACTACATTCCTACTTCCATGCATTTCAACCTGATAACTTTCATGAAAGTGGTGAAAATTTTGATGAGACTATTGCAAACAAAAATCTTTTGGGAAAGAAAACAATGATGGTTGTAATACTAACTCTTCATCATCCTTGTTTTTAGATTCATATTTGACCAATGACTGGAAGTTTTGACTGATAGGATCCTCCATATAACAAGCTACGGGATCATGAAAAACATGAGAAGCATTTTGTTGGTTTATAATGTCATCATTTTGTTCCAATAAACCAATGTGAGTTTGCATCAGCTCACACTCCTCTACTTCATTAATTATTTTAAAATTTTCTTTTAGCAATTTGAATGAATAAAAACACAAAGGTAAATAATTACCTTCAACTAACTCACAACTTTCTTCATGTTCAATGTCATAATTGTGATATATAAAATGAGTGCTTCCATCAGACTATTGAAACAAATCATTTTCTAATGCAACTAGTTGTTCTTGGAAATAATCTTCACTATAATCATCATATTCATCATATATAGGTAAACTAGAAAACTTTGCATTTTGTGACAAATGTTGTTCATGAAAACCAATATCATGTTGATCTCCTACTTCTTCAAAAATTGGGTATAAGTGATCTTGATAAAAATTTGGATATTTGACATCCTATGAATCATTAAAAGAAAATGAAACTTCTCGATATAGAAAATCAACAATAATAAAATTTGGGACAACTGACTACTTTTCAATAAGTGGATCATGGTCTTCGGCAAAAACATCATTATTGAAAGCTTCAAGAAAATGCATGGAACAATCAATCTTATGCTCATACACTTCACCATCTTCCTATTTATTTACAATTTCATCCAAAATCTGATTTGGGAGCTTCTCACATACTTGAATATTATCCTCTATCTCCTGATCATAACAAATCATTTGCTGCAAGGTAACATACCTCCTCTCCATCAGAAGGAAAGCCAAATCTAGATGAAAATATGTTGCATAATACAACATGGCAACAACTTCAGAGGGTTGGATATATTTGTGCATCCTATGATAGAAACTAGAAAAATCTCCTACTCAACATAAAGACATTTTTATCCTTTTGTCTCTTCATAGCATGAAACTCAGAAAGATGTTGATCCGATGACTTTCTCTCACCCCAAAAACTCAGAAAGACATCCTTCAGTTCCTCCCATGAACTGATTGATTCTTACATTAAATGCCTAAAACATTCCTTGGTATTCCCTTGTAGTGATTTAGAAAAGGATCTCATACAAATATCATCATGCTCAACTTCAAAAAGGTTAATGAAATGCTCAAAATCTTGGGCATGTTTTTTAGCTGTAAGTTTGGCAGTTCTCCATCAAATCTGGGAAGGTATTTATAATATTTTGTAGGATAATCATGAAGGATGTGATGCAATTGAAGTGGTATGTATCTAACTTGGATCTTGTAGGGTTTAAAATTAAGTACAAGAGGTATGACATCAGCCTTGATCTCATGAGGTTCACCAACTTGATGATTGATATCAAGTGATTTGGATGAATGATCTTGGTCAAGATTAGTTATGCAAGGAGGAAATGTATTTACAACTTTTAAAGAGGGATATACAAGATTAGTTCTTTGGTCTTTATTTGAATGCAGTAAGCAATGGAAAAGTATTTTAATACTTTTAGGAAAGGACAAGAGGTAATTGATAAAAAAGAATATTACATCTTGGACAAAACTCAAACTTTGATACCTAGATATTTGTCCCTTCATGTTTCTGTCAACAAGACTTGTCCTCCAGTGGAGTCTTTGAATTCGATTGAAGAATTATTGGAGTGTCCAGGTGAATGATGCACAACCTCTTGTTTTTTGGCGTCTTTTTTCCATTAGAAATCAAATCTGATCTTTCTCCCCATCAACGATGCCAAAATGTTATCACTCTGTAATTTTCCTTGGTTGTGAAAGGAAAACTCATAGGTAACGACAAACCAACTTGCAAATTGGAAGTTATCCCTTCGAATCCAGAGAGGTATCTCTCTATTATAACTCAGCCACATAAAGACTAGTTATTGTTTAGGCACAATGGCTAGATATTTAGTGAATATGGAAGGATTCTAAAGATGTGGTTGATATGGTTGAGGGTTGGACCATTGGTCATGGAGTCAAAGGTTGAATCTCAATAAATATTATCATTGACTGATGGTAGAAAAATATAGGAAACAAAGGAAAGGTAGACATCACTTTCTTGGTTAATAATTTCATTGTATTATGGTAGAATATATGAGAAAGAATAGCCCATTACATTAGAGCATCTAACAGGGATGAATTCCAATGCAATTTTAGAAGAAAAAGGGTGAAATATTTACTAGTTTCACCTAAGAGAACATAGGTGAATTCTAAATCATCTCTTTCAATTAAATACTGAAGATTGAAATTTAAAATGGTGTACAAAGAAAAAAGGTAAACATTCACAAGAAAGAACACATACCAAGAAGAATTTCCACATGAATATATGATAATAAAATTATGTACTTCTGCCCTTCTAATTGTATTAAACTCAAAAAATATTACATGCACAAGCCATCTATTTCCTTCCACTCGAACCCCTCAAATATTCCTTCTCATTCAATATATAATATCACATACCATGTCAACCTAAGGAGGTCGAAATCCTTCTCTAGATAAAGATAGAAAGAGGTTACAACCATTTTGGAAAGAAGTAATTACGAAATATGCTCATTTCCTATTTTATAGGGTTTATGTTATGACCCAAATACCCAAAATATCACAGAAGTACACACCATGTATAGAATGTCAACGTGGAGCACAACTCCAATATAGGTAAGCCACACAATAACTCCTTAAAGAATAGGGGAAACCCCTCCAAATTAACCAAAGACCATTCATACTTCCCCAATTCACCTCTCAATAACGAATACACAATCTCTTATATATAGCTATTCACACTTGCACATGGGGCCCCTTTATCAATAGGTCGACCCTATTACATATGTATTTACACATTACATGTACATTTAGGCCCATATATCACTGCCCCTTGGGTAATAAATTAGTACCCTACTTCAAAAATATTTATCCTCAAAGCTTTGGATTTAAAGGCTTCACATGTGATGAAACCAAGTAATATGATTGTTTTATGTTCCTTCTTTCTTCATTTAATTGTTGATGATATATCCATCCAAAATCAATTCCTTTTTATCTTAATCCTTGGTGTCTAGTTTTTGAATAATTTTCTTTCCTTTGATTCCATGTATTGTTTTTTAATCTTCTCCAATTTGTAGTCGTTGTTGGTCTTTGATAATATCTTGTTGAAGAGTAGTTTGGTGATCCCTTGTTCCATGAATATTGACAAGTATTCCATCTTCTTCCTTCATAATATTGATATCTTCCTTATTGTCTTCATTGAAATGTTTCTTGGCAATGAGGGTGTCAATACAGTTTCACATTTTATGGTATTCCTTCACTCTACACATGCATGTCATCTATCTTATTTTCAACAACAATGGAATCTTCGATCATCTTTGATTGGTCATTGATTACTCTAGCCTTTGAGATAATACCATCATATTTGGCATGTACATACTCTAGATGGAGTTCAACTTCTTCAAGTATCTTATGTTAACCTTCTTGAATCTTTTATTATTTCTCCTTTTGAAGATGCAATGTGATCCCATCTAACAAATTCTGACATCCTTCTTTAATTCTGCCTTGCATTTTTGACTTTACCTCATCCATATTTAAGGATTCCTCAACCTTCATGCAAATTTATTCTTGCATTGTTTTGGTAGATTCTTCATCCAAGATTATTCTTTCTTCTTTATTTTGACAATTCTTCTTGTTAGCATTGAAAGTCACACTTTAACTGCTAAATTGTAAGCTCAGTACCCATCAGTAGGTTTGTAAGGTAATTTTTAAGATAAATTGTCAAATGGATAAAACTCATCCCAACAATGTAAATCACATAAAGTTATAGATAAGATGCATCGACAAATGAGGTCTTGTCTAAATTAGATCATAGTTTTAAAGAGTAAGGTGGATATAAGGAAGAATTTAGTAAGAAAGATGAAGTAAGTCTACTAATAGAATCAAACATTACTAGAATACCAATGAAGAAAAAGATTTAGACACAAGAACTTCTTTAATCAAAGATTGAACTTTGAGAACAATTATAACGACATCATAATCAAATATCTATTGTAATACATCTATAAAACATCAATTGAAGCATTCAATGAAAATAAATTCAAAGTAGGAGAGAAGCAAGATGGCAAGAAAGAAGTTGACTTCTATTAGAAAAACATTCTCAAGTCTGATGCATAAAAATTCAGGGTTGGCTCTGTTACATCAGTACATTACAAAAAGAGTCTCATATCAACCATTCAAACCTTTACAATGACTTCTAATGCCTATATTATAGCCTAGGATATGAATGAAAACTGTACAATTCGAACTCCATTGTCTAGTATAGGATTACCATATCATGAAGCTAGAGTAAATATAGTTGTTCAACAAAAATAACTAACTTCTAAAAACTAGGCTTAATGATGGAAACTACCCTAACATCTTTAATAGGCTTGATGAAGTGTCTCTTAAGCACATATTCTTCTATCAGGTGTCCCTCCATATTTCAACTGTCCTTCTAGTAGGTGTCATGTACTCTGCTATCCATTTGACAATTGTTGATCCCATTGAAATCTTCAAAACAAGAGTTTGCAACAAATTATGTAGTGCCAACTGTATCATCCAGTTCGCAACGAATTTCGCAGCGCCTGATTTCATAAACCAGTTCGCAGCACCAGGCACTGTGAACTCTCTTGTAGCTTCTTAATATATCTAGTAGAGCCCCAAAACACCCAAAAAACCATCTTCAGAGTTAGAGATGCTATAAAAACTCATTATCTGGTGTATGAGTGAAAATCTTAATCATAGGCATCATACTTCACCAAAATATCAAAAATGCAAGAAACAAGTTATAACCACAACAATTTTCAGGTCAGGATCCAAATTTCAAAAATTTAGCGAAATGTTATATCACTGTGGAAGCATGATAGTTTGTGGGACCGAGCTATATCCAACGTCATATAGACAAATATAGTGGAGAACTAAAAGGAACAGCTCGCCGAACCATTGATCTTGAAGAAGCCTAGATCAATGGTTGAGGCCCATATCGGGCAAAGAACTAGCACAAAACTTAATCTTGCAAGGGTGGACCCGGGAAAACCATCGTGGTTTTGATGATGGATGCATGGGCCTCTTACAAGTGCATCAGTGTGGAAATCAATTTGCCCAAAACCATTTTCCCCACATCCTTGATGTCACGTGGTTTAATATGTCAAATCAATAACTCGTGGGAGGGGTGACAATTAGTCAAATTACCTCACATCGTTGGTTTAGGTACTTCCCATATAAGGTATCAAGAGGAAATAATCATATAACTAACTCAAATCTCATCATTCAAAATGGATTGATGAAGCATGGAAAACCTGCGTACCATGTCAGTGATTCATGATTGAGATTCAAGGACTATCGGTTTTAGATATGGATAGCTCTATCCTACTCTGGGACATTGTTATCTCATGCATAAGTGAAACGATCTCAAACTGCGTCGATTTCTTAAGTTCCATATAATTAAAATGTAACAAGGTAGAGGCCTCTGTAAGGTTGAAATATATGGATAATGTTCATCAAACCGTGTCTGATACAATGGGATTCTCAACTAATGCACCAACCCCGTCAATCTTATATTTCCTTTTCATTTCCTAGAATTCATCTTTGAGATGCTCTTGGATTAACAATTTAGACTATGTTTATTTCTTCTTAACCAACTTTGAATTCATTTTAATATGCTTCGATGCGGTTATATGTTTCTTTTTCCTCTATGCCATGCAAATTTCATATCAAACTCAGACTCATCATGATGTAGACCCCCTACCTTAGCAGGGTTCTACGACCTCCCGGCCTCTGGATCGATTTTATTTTGAGCCGAAATGGCTCTTCGGGCTCCTGCTCAAAACCTTTGAATGAACCCACAGGTCCTTATTGAAAACCCGCCCTGTGCAACTTAAGACTAGGTGCGAGCCTTACATCTCCATGCGACCACAAACTTGCCTTAACGCAAGCGCCCTTCATGACTCACGATCTCATGAGTCGATGACCCTCAACTCCTCTTTCTCCATTCACCGATACCCTATATTGTGATACGGGTATGGCTCCCTCTGAACTAGTGCCTGCTACATATAACTGTAGGCTAGGCTAAACACTAGCGCTACTTGCAAGTTGCAACTTCACGAGTTGGAGTGTTGAGCCCTCGTGCTCCTCCTTTACAAAATTGTGAAAGCACGATAAGTCAGCGATGGGTTGAATCCTTTAGCACTTCTCACAACTCGTAACTTCGTGAGCTGGGGTGTTCAACCCTCGTGCTCCTCCTTTGCGAAACCCTGAGATGCAAAAGGTTGCGATGGGTTGGCTCCCTCCAAGGTGACGTGTGTCCACCACTTGTCACCCACTTCCACCTTTTTCTGGGCATTCTTATTATGCCATCCGTCAACCATGCAGTCCCCACCTAACGGATGTGCCACATGATTGCATGATCCCTTGACCCTCGGCACTTCGTGACTTCTGTAGTTAAAAAGAATTTCTTTCAACCCCGAACCCCCGATACATGATACCACATGGAGGCTATGATCCAACAGTTCTCCCGTGACTTGGATCCAACGGTATGGATCTCCTTTCCTACTCCTCGCAACTTAGAACTTCACAAAAAACCAAGAATTTGGTCTTCCCTCCAAACTCACGAACCCCGAGTTCGCGAAATGATCCAACGGCTTACGCAAATCACGATCAATGACTCACATTGATCCTGGATCCTAAGGTGATGGGTTTCACCAGCCTCTAACCATATTGCAGCTTCCTTCGATCCCACGGTCCTCGTGATTTCGTGAGTTTTCCACAGAGAATTCTGACCATCTACCTCTACTTCTCGAGGAATTCTGGACAATGAATTGGCACCCTCCTTCCGTTGTTACGAGGTTTAAACCTCGTGCACATTTTCTGGATTCGATGGCTTGAGGAAACTCAACAGTTCTCCCCGAAGTGTCTCCACCTTCTGTCTCAGCTGCTCTCCTGCATGACTTCATCTCCTCCTATAGTCTGGACGTAGATTCAACGGTCCAGATCTTCTCCTCCCAGTGTTGATCCAACCGCAGTTGTGTTCCTCCCACTGAGCTTGTGCCTCTTCCCTTCCTTTGGAAGAATTTCAACGCTCAAAGATCTCAGACTTTGATGCTTCCCTTACGATCCCAGTTCCTTTGGGTCTCGTCTACGTTATAGATACGCTTCCCCTCCTAAGCTTTGTCAACTCAGAAACCTCAAAAGGTTTTCTCTGTGCACGTTCTTTTTGCACTTTCTCTTTTGATTTTATGGACTTAGAACAAGCCCAGTCTTGCACACTCTTGGTGCTCCTGAGACTTCAAATAACTCAATTCAAAGTATTTCTTGAAAATAAATGCTTTGCACCCTCCTGGCGTTCTTTTTCTCGATGCACACCTTGCAGATCTTACATAGTGTTCATCAACTCTACAAGTGTCTCTCCTCAAGACTTCTTCTCTCTCTAAACTTGAAATAGAGTCCCTCATGTGCACTCTATGCACATTCTCAATGCCCTCCTAGAAGAATTTTATAGAACCTTTAGTAGTCCTATTTCTTCTCTATGCCTCCCTTTGCACAGTTCCTCCTCCAGAGTATTCAGTAACTCTAAGGATTCCTTTGAGTCTGTGAATCCTCCTGGTGTGCCCTCCTAGTACATTCTTTCTGACTCCTCAAATTTCATAAGTGCACTCCTTGTGCTGGCCTCAGAACTTCTCATGTTCCATTGTGCACTCCTTGTACAGCCTAAAGAACCCAAATAGAAATCGACAAACTCACAACAGATAGTAAAATCTATCTATCACCTGTGTCTACAACATTCATTCCTGAAACATAAACACATGAACAACAATATGCATGAAAAAACTACTTTTCTATTAATCTGTATGTCTCTACAATGGTTTACAGAGGTTGGATTGTAACAAGTCTCAACTCTCTCTCCAGACCTCTCTGCTCTGGTCTCCTTTTATTTAACCCTCTACTCTTTGAGAGACTCCTTACAAAAGAGGGTTCTCTTGAGATTATCCTCTTCACTGCCTTTGTGTTATCACTATCTCTGAGAGGCTCCTACTCCTATGGCTACATTACACAAAAGGAAGTCGCGGACCTGAATGATCTGAACTTAGCTTCTCCCATGGCTGTCTCTTTGTATGCAGTCTTCTCTACTGCACTTTTGTCTTCTTAATGGGAAGATATGTTTGATCTCCCATGCTTTATTTATTTCCCTTTGTGGCACTGAGGGGACACTCTGTTGTAGACTCCAGCTCTGCAGCCTCCTCACTAAACTGCTTCTAAACTTCTTCCTGTGGCAATTCTGCTACTTCCATTTCTCCTGCTGGTAGACTTCCAACTTCTTCCATCTTGGCTTGTCAGATGTGAAAACTTTGCACCATCACCCTTCTCTCCAAGGCTTCCAATTCTTCACATAGATCAAAAAAATCCATGTTGTTTTCTTCCTCTTCTGCTGCAGGCTTCAGTGCTACAGTCATCTGCTGTTCAGCTTCCCGGATGAAAATTGTGAGCATTTCGGTTGAATGCTCTTCTTCTCCTGCAGGCGAAAACATCAGTGTTTGCTCCATTTCTTCCTCTTCTTTAACAATATCTGTTGGTTGTCTTTCTTCTATTGTTGCATCTGCAACACATTCTCTGGCCTCAACTGGACTGCTTGGTAGGAATACCTCAATTCCCCCAATGATCAGAATTCTCTTATGATTCTCTCCTATCAACGCTCCTTGTTGATTTGAACTCTCCCCTGAGTTCATGAGACTCTCAGACAGTCTCATCTCCTTTCGCCTGCCCACCTAGAAATTTGGGAATTTTCTTCTACCCACATGGAATTCTATGAGATTCAGTGATCCCATCTCATTGACCACTTGGAAATCTGAACTTTCACCACTGCCCCCTTGGCAGTATGTGAGACCTTCTGTTGATCTCTTCCCATTGCCCACCTAGAAACTCGAAAGTTCACTTCTGCTCACTTGACAGTTTACAAGATCTTTAGTTGATCTCATACCATTTCCCACATGGCAATATGAATTTCCATGGCTGTCCTCCCGACAGTCTATGAGATCCTCCAATGATCTCATTTCATTGCCCACCTGGAAATTTGAAAATTCATCCCTGCCCTCCTGGCAGTTTATGAGATCTAGAATTGATCCCTCTTCCTCATCACTGAGGGTTTCTCTGACTTCTGGCTCACAAATGCAAACCAGCTCTGTGTCACTGAGATTTTCAACTTACTGTTGGGCCCTAACAACTCCCCTTAAATTTTTTACAAAATTTAAAGGCCCCCCTGTTAGAATCTTCATAATTATAATGAGGTACAGAATCAAAATTTTCAAATAGTTCCATACCTTGGCTTGCTTTGAGACAAACTTAAGACATTCACTATAGTATGATATATTCATTACAAGAGTATATGTCAAAAGTTAGAAAAGAGCATAAAAATCTTAATTTAAACAAAACAATAATTTTTATCAAATGTTTACTTTCGTTTAAATTATGATTATGTGTTATTTCTTTTGATCATTAGCAAGTTTGACTATTTTGAATAATGGGTTCAATACTTCATCAAATAATATCTTGGTTGATTTCTCATTTTCATGAAATCATTTGGTGATATTAATTAATTAATTTTTTTTTTCATTTTGCATCTCATTTCAAAAAAATAATAATAAAAGAATTATCTATCATTTGCTTGAATTTGTAAAAAACTAAAATTAATATTTTTTCTCCATTAACTTGAACCTTCTAGATCATATTTGAAAGAAAATTATAAACAATGTTTGTTTATAATTTATAGTTAGTTTAAATTCATTTTTTATTTTTCTAGATTTTGTTTTATTCACAATTTTTAGGTTATTAATTTAGGTTTCTTTTTGTTTCACAGGTTTCTATTATCAAATATTTGATACGAATCTGATCATGGTTTGATTTTATTATCCAAATACTTTCAATATGATTGATCCAAAATAATTGTGGATTGCTACAAATAATTTTATGAGCAACAACAGATAAAATTTGGAAAGGCGTCAAGATCAGACAGACAATTTTGCAGAACTGATTGCAGCCAAACCATGAGGAATTTGAAGAAACGGTTGACAACCCAAAACCCAAATGGACCCATTTACCTTTTGCATAGATATTTTCCCAAACAAATGCACGATTTGAGAAATATTGATGTCTTTTTACGAGACAAATTTCAGGTGGCGAAAATTAATAGTGATGCCCAGACTGTTCATTCATTGTATAAATATGTGAGAAAGTTCAGAGCCTGTGGATCCAAGAATTGGAGAGGAGGATTTTTATCCTTTCTCTTTTGTATATTATATCTTTTGTAAACTTTTTATTTCTTTTCAAATGGAGTAATGGATGGCTGGAATCTTTGGGAGAATGGACAAGTATTTTCAAAGAAGAATATGGAATTCTAGGTTTCTTAATGGCTTTTGTCTTGTGAGTAAAATGGTTTTATTTTCATTATAATATATTCATATTCTTTGAATAATTGATTATGTATTGATTTAAATAGCTTTAGTCTTTTTTATCAATACATGGTTAATTATTATCATTTATGTATTAATTTTTCCAATCTTTAAAGGCTATTATCCAAAAAAATTCTTCCAGGACTACAAAATGGACAAGTGATTCCAAAAACTTAATAGAATGGCATATATGCATTTTGGCTTTAGCCTTTTTTTTATAATGTTGTTATTTATGTTTTTTTAATCGTGTTACATGTGCAGGTCTGATATCTTTAGATTAAATGATCTATAATGTGTAGGAGGTTTATATTATAAATACCATCTATCATTTGCTTATAAGTGATGTGATTATATCTTCAATTTAAATAATGGGATTTATCTTTGAGTTTTAAATTGAATGATAAAATGAATAGATTTCTTCCAGATTAATCTTGTTGTAATCATGTATAATTATGAGATCACAGGTTTATGTTTTTGTTTCCTTTTTTGTCATTAAAAACTAAGTTGCCAATACATGTTCTGAATTTATTTAGAACAATAATAAGGTTCATTGCAGATTTCTCTCTTGGACATGGTAGTTGGATGTTCACCACTCATGCAGATGCTTGGATACACCTCACTAATTCATTGAAAGGATAGCTTCTTTGTATTTTTCTTTCATTTACATATCATTGAAACTATAATGTATGGTTTAGCTTTGACTATCCACATGTTCATATTTCATTAACTTTTTTTGCAAGATTCTTTAAATTTATAAAAGAAAAACAATAAATATTTTTATGTGCTTTCATTATATTCTTCTTAGAAGCAATCATTTTTCACATCGATTTTCGTAATTTTCGATTAAAACTTGCAGCTTGTAAATCATGTAAATAAATGAGACTTGTATATCTTCTTCTTAAATACAACTACTACAGTTACATTAGAACATATGTATATATATATATATATATATAGTGTTTAGTAATTAGTTAGTTATTTAAGCTCTTTTATTTATTTTATTTGTTTCTTCTAGGACTTTTAGATTGGCCAACGGAGCCATTAAACTCGTCAGAATGAGTTATACCAAACAACTTGGGTTATTTAGATAACCTTGGACAGGACTCGCTCTTCCAGTTGGCAGACGGTCAATTTCGCCCGCCAACAAATGACGCTAGAAGGAGGGCCAGACTAACAAGTTGGCCTTATAGGAGTCTTTGTTTCAAATTTAATTAATTTCCCATGGCTCCCCAAATCACTGTGTTGGAACATGATTTCCACTTCTCATTACCTGATATTCCCAAAAAGACAATCTCTTTCTTTTCCAAACTCACCTTGGATGGTGGGGGGAATGTATCTGCAAAAGACCATATTAACAATTTTTGGTGTAAATGCATCAAGCATGATATTTTTGATTTAAAGGTTTTGTGCATATTGTTTTCTTTTACTTTCAATAGTCGGATTAAAAATTGGTTTGAGTCTTTTCCAGCATATCACATTTTTGATTTGTTTCAGTTTGTAGAATAATTTTTAGATGCTTTTGAAATCTATGCTTACAATCAATTATGTGAAGAATTTCAGACTTTGCAAATCAATGGCGATACATCTTCAGAAGGATTTTTGACAAGAATCCATCATGTTCTTTGTAAATTTAATCTTGATGACATTTCATTTGTATTAAATCTCCTCTATGATACTTACATCCAGTCATATTCGATTGCAAATGATGAAGCAGTTACAAATACTATCACTCAATTGCAAGAAGAATTGTGTTCGCAGGATGAGAGGGATCCATCCAAAAATGTTGAACAAGCAAGGGAGGTAGAATCTATTGAAAATGGTCTTACTGACAATCAAATTGGTTTTTCCTTTGAATCATTGTATATTTAGTCCTCGACCATCATGGAGGAAGATTCGATTTTGGGTCAAGGTGAATGTCCTCATTCTCCTAACTCTTTCTCTAATCAGTATTTAAATTTGGTTATTGAACAAGACTTAGGTGATGAAAATGATCTTAAGCATTCTAACATTCCAATGAAACTGATTAGAGATGTAGATATGCAATTGGAAGAAGTAACCTTAAACCCTTATCTACAAATCGTACCTTATCAACATGAAAGATCAAATGTTTTCCATGAAAGTTTTGAATTATCTATCGTACAGGAGGCAAATTTAGATGATCATATTATGTTGAAGAATTTATCACCAAAACAAAGAGAAAGTTTTAAGGAAAATGAAGAGGAATGTCTTGAGAATACCATTGTTAAATATCATAGTTCAAGATATTCTTTTCATGTGCTTATTTTTTATTCCTTTTACTCTTTATATCTCGATCTTTTCTTAGATTCTAGTGGATTTGATACTTTACCCACAGTATCTTACTCTTTGCCACCACAATCCAATCTTTTTGATATGCCAAAATTTGGTGAAACTAATTCCAAACATAACACTTATCAGGTTGGATTTGATGCTCTTTCACATTCATCACTCGAATGGAAAAAGGACATGTTGCAAGATGATTTTCCACTATTTATTTTTGAAAAAGACAATGCACTCATCCTTATGGAAATCGAATATTCTACATTGCATATTTATTCTTTGAATTTTAATCTTTATGCTTTACACTTTGAAACGATCAATCTCATCAAAGAAAGCATTCAAACCAATAATCTAATTGATGTCATGAATCCTCTTATGATGTGTTCCCCATTGATATATCCATTTCTTCAAAATCATAGTTTGCATCTTAATTTTTATGACAGGATCTTAGAATGGCTTGAAGATTCGTATCTGGAAAATATTCATAATAAAGATAAAGTTGTGCTTGCTTTGTTTTTACCTAAATATCTAGGAAGTAAGCATGACATGATTCTGTTAGATCCTTCGTGTGAAAAAATTGATGAACACTTGGAGAATTGTCAGGAGGATGGGACACTTTGGCCTTGGTTGATGGTTATGTCAGATCCCCATAATATTGAAAAGTTTTCCAAACATACTTACACTCTTCCATGCCATTATGACGCATATCACAACCAGATTGCAAAATGGTTGTAGGATTCATACATCAAGATGTTTCAAAATAATGGTAAGGTCATGCTTGTTTTGTTTTTAAAAGAATATATAGGAGGTAAGCATGACATATTTCTTTTGTATCTGCAAATACTACATTCTTTTATTCTGATTTTCAATTTTCTATGCCGTGCAGGATTGAAGATGTTCTTGTGGCTACATTGGAAATATGATTTTACTTAGCGTTTTGATCTATTTAGTAGTTAGAGTAGGTTTAAGAGTAGGTCTTCCTTTAGTTTTGTTTATCAATATTTCTTTGTGTAATAATGCAGTTATGAACATAAGCGGGCACACCAAGAGAACCATAATATGAATGTTGTCAGGGAAGTCCACTTTAAATCTTTTTCTCTCTGCTTTTCATTGAATATTTCTTTTCGAAAACGTACTATTATCATGAAAATTTTAAATGGAATGTAAAGAGATAAGTAAATTTGAACTATCAATTCAACCTTGACCCAAGGTGCCACGAGTAAGACTACACTGATCTTAATAAGGATTTTTCTATTTTTAGTCTCTTTTATTTTTAATAATAATGCTTGGTCAAAGTAACATCTTATGCATCACTATATTAAGAAAAGAACTTGCTCGCACATGATATTTTATATGATTTAATTCTTCATTTATTTTACAGTGAGATGATAGTGGATACAAAAACTCAAGTTTATCTTTAGCCAAAATCATTTCCTGAAAAGTTTTATTTTGCTGTTTTGATTTTGTGTACTTCTGATTTTGAATCCCATTAATAAAATTTGATTTGTTTTGTTGTGTGATTTTGTTTTCTTTGATTATTTTAAATGAGTTTTCTTCTTATCTTTATTTTTGAATCAATATATTTCTGATCAAAGAACTATTGTCGAAGGAAGCATTTATTTTAAGACTTGTGTTTTTCAAGCAAATTGAAATAGTTCAAAGAGGTCCTGATATTAAGATATAGCTCAGACAATTGATTTTTAAGTCAATTGTCACTCTCATTTTGTCATCATATTATCTTTGCTAGAGTATTACACCAGAGATATGGTTTAAATATTTGAGAATCACAATGATATTTAAACTTTTTACGTTGCCCATATTCTTAAGGAATCATTTTTAAGTGCTTCCCCATTCTCTAGATGATTTCTTAAAGGAAATCTAAAATCCCTAGATCATGCTAAAACTTCTAGTTTTGAAAGAAAATAAATAACATGGTCAACTATTTACCTTTATTGCAATTAACCTCCAGTATCACCCCGCTCTCTTTGTCATCAAGAAATCTATAATTGTATTATTATTTAAAAGTGGCATAAGAGGGTTGGAAGAACTTAAGTGTGGGAAGTGTGTGTAAACCCATCGGGGTACTAAACAAGCTCGCTGGCAACGGGTAAATGCACACATGATACCAAGACAACTTCGTCGGGGTACTGAACAGGCTTTCCGGCAACAAAGCAATGTCAAGTCGAGAGGTAGCAGGTATATGTTTTTAAATTAACTTTTATGGAAGTATACATCATGTGGATACAACTATTGGATGTGATTAAAGCATTTGAGTGGGTTAAATGACATCCCTATCGAGGCTATGGACGTATGCTGATAGTAGTGGCTCTGTCAATGGTATTGAAGTTATTTCATAAACATCGTGACTCATTGATTAAGACATTATTTCAGATTATAATCCTCTGCAAAGAAAATCCTATTTTTTTGTTATAGCATTGAGCTTATCCTAATACTATATGGTATCAGAGTGAATTTATTTCATGGATCTTAAATCCTTTTTCAAGTCTTATTATTTTCTTCCTAAGATGAAATATTACTAGATCAGAGATAATTGCTTTACCTAGTAAGTCGCCATTTGTTGGTCCCCAACAACTCCCCCTAATTTTTTTACAAAATTTAAAGGGATCCCTGTTAGAATCTTGATAATTATAATGAGCTACATAATCAACCTTTTCAAATAGTTCCATATCTTTGCTTGCTTTGAGACAAACTTAAGACATTCACCATAGTATTATATATTCATTACAAGAGTATATGTCAAAAGTTAGAAACAAGAATAAAAATCTCAATTTAAACAAAACGTTAATTTTTATCAAATGTTTACTTTCGTTTAAATTATGATTATGTGTTCTCTCTTTTGTTCATTAGCAAGTTTGACTATTTTGAATAATGGGTTCAATACTTCATCAAATAATATCTTGGTTGGTTTCTCATTTTCATGAAATCATTTGGTGATATTAATTAATTAAATTCTTTTTTCATTTTGCATCTCATTTCAAAATAATAATAATAAAAGAATTATCTATCATTTGCTTGAATTTGTAAAAAGCTAAAATTAATATTTTTTCTCCAATAACTTGAAGCTTCTAGATCATATTTCAAAGTAAATTATAAAAAAAGTTTGTTTATAAGTTATAGTTAGTTTAAATTCATTTTTTATTTTTCTAGATTTTGTTTTATTCACAATTTTTAGGTTATTAATTTAGGTTTCTTTTGTTTCACAGGTTTCTATTATCAAATATTTGATACAGATCTAATCATGTCTCGATTTTATTATCCAAATACTTTCAACATGATTGATCCAAAAATAATTTTGGATTGCTACAAGTAATTTTATGAGCAACAACAGATAAAATTTGGAAAGGCGTCAAGATCAGACGGGCGATTTGGCAGAACTGATTGCAGCCAAACCATGAGGCATTTGAAGAAATGGTTGAAAACCCATAACCCCAATGGACCCATTTACCTTCTGCGTAGAGATTTTCCCAAACAAATGCATGATTTGAGAGATATTGATGTCTTTTTATGAGGCAAATTTCAGGTGGAAAAAATTATTAGTGTTGCCCAGACTGTTCATTCATTGTATAAATATACGAGAAAGTTCAGAGCCTGTGGATCCAAGAATTGGAGAGGAGGATTTTTATCCTTTCTCTTTTGTATATTATATCTTTTGTAAACTTTTTATTTCTTTTCAAATGGAGTGATGGATGGCTGGAATCTTTGGGAGAATGGACGAGTATTTTCAAAGAAGAATATGGAATTCCAAGTTTCTTAATGGCTTTTGTCCTGTGAGTAAAATGGTTTTATTTTCATTATAATATATTCATATTATTTGAATAATTGATTATGCATTGATTTAAATAGATTTAGTTTTTTTTATCAATACATGGTTAATTATTATCATTTATGTATTAATTTTTCCAATCTTTAAAGTCTATTATTCAAAAAAAATCTTCCAGGACTATAGAATGGACAAGTGATTCCAAAAATTTAATAGAACGACATATATGCATTTTGGATTTAACATTTTGTTTATAATGTTGTTATTTATGTTTTTTTAATCCTGTTACATGTGCAGGTCTGATATCTTTAGATTAAATGATCTGTGATGTGTAGGAGGTTTATATTATAAATACCATCTATCATTTGCTTCAATCAAAATATAAATGCTGATTATCTCTTCGATTTAAATAATGGGATTTATCTTTGAGTTTTAAATTGAATGATAAAATGAATAGATAGCTTCCAGATTTATCTTGTTGTAATCATGTATAATTATGAGATCACAAGTTTATGTTTTTGTTTCCTTTTATGTCATTAAAACCTAAGCTGCCAATACATGTTTTAAATTTATTTAGAATAGTCATAAGGTTCATTGCATATTTATCTCTTGGACATGGCAATTGGATGTTCACCACTCATGCAAATGCTTGGATACACCTCACTAATTCATTGAAACGATAGCTTCTTTGTATTTTTGTATCATTTACATATCATTGAAACTAGAATGTATGGTTCAGCTTTGACTATCCACATGTTCATGTTTCATTAACTTTTTTTGCAAGATTATTTAAATTTATAAAAGAAAACAATGAATATTTTTATTTTCTTTCATTATCTACTTCCTAGAAGCAATCATTTTTCACATCGATTTTTGTAAGTTTCGATTAAAACTTGCATCTTGTAAATCATGTAAATAAATGAGACTTCTATATCTTATGCTTAAATACAACTACTATAGTTACATTAGAACATATGTATATATATATATATATATATATATATATAGTGTTTAGTAATTAGTTAGTTATTTCAACTCTTTTATTTATTTTATTTGTTTCTTCTAGGACTTTTAGACTAGCCAACGGAGCCATTAAACCCATCAAAATGAGTTATACCAAAGGGCTTGGGTTATTTAGACAACCCCAGACTAGACTCACTCTTCCAGTTGACAGATGGTCAATTTTTCCCATCAACACATACCTCAGCCACTTCCTCAACTCTTGTTGATGTTTCCTAGCCAACAACTTTTGAACAGGCCATTTGGCTTTCCTGTTCAGAGGCCATTTGTACCTCCAGTGTAATTTCACCTCCTGCTGCATCTTCAATGTCAGTTGTTCCATTCTCTCCCTTATCTCAGCAAGTTCTTTGTCAATCTCTACTTTACTTATCTATTGGTGGTCTCCTCTTCCACCATGCTCATGGCCTTTAGTAGCCATTTCCATATTTCACCTGGCCTCCTGGCAAGTGTATGGATCACTCTACATCTAAGAGCATCTCCATGTCCTCCTACAGCTTGCCTGGTTGTCTATCATTTGTTTCACACCTTGCAACAATCACCACAGAGATTTAACACCATGTTTCTTTCACTTGATGTATACAAATGACTCTCTGCTTCTGACTCTACTTGATGTTACCAGAACTTCTACCACCGTCTCTCCTTTGTCTGTGAATAAGGTAACGATCTCCTCTTTCTGGTTTTGTCTGAAATCTACTAAGAAAAATATGCTCTAATACCACATGATGCACATATCGGAGTATTGTTTTATTTTCCTTCTGCTTCCTTCTACCTGTAGTATATAGACAGAGAATTAGAATCTGATACCACATGATGCAGACCCCCTACCTCAACAGGGTTTTGTGACCTCCTGGTCTCTGGATCTATTTTCTTTTGAGATGAAATGGCTCTTCTGGCTCCTACTTGAACCCTTTGAATGAATCCACAGGTCCCTATTGAAAACCCACCTTGCACAACTTAACACCAAGTGTGTGCCTTACATCTCCATGCGACCACAACCTTGCCTTAACACAAGCGCCCTTCATTACTCACAATCTCATGAGTCAATGACCCTCAATTCCTCTTTCTCCATTCACCGATACCTGATATTGTGATACAAGTATGGCTTCCTCCTCACTAGTGCTTGCTACATATAACCATAGGCTAGGATAAACACTAGTGCTACTCGCAACTTGCAACTTTGCGAGTTGGAGTGTTGAGCCCTCGCAGTCCTCCTTTGCAAAACCATGAAATCACGATAATGCAATGATGGGTTGACTCCTTTATCACTACTCATAACTCGCAACTTCGTGAGTTGGGGTGCTGAACCCTCGTGCTCATCCTTTACGAAACCTCGAGATGCGAAAGGTTGCGATGTGTTGGCTCCTTCCAAGGTGATGCATGTCCACCACCTGTCACCTGCTTCCACCTTTTTTGGGGCATTGTTATTATGCCACATGTCAACCACGTGGTCCCCACCTAATAGACATGCCACATGATTGCACAAGCCCTCGACGCTCGACACTTCGTGAATTCTGCAGTCGAAAAAACTTTCTTTGAACCCCGATATGCGATACCACGCAGAGACTTTGATCCAACAGTTCTCCCGTGACTTGGATCCAACGGTCTGGATCTCCTTCCCTTCTCCTCACAACTCGAAACTTCACGCAAAACCAATAATTTGGTCTTCCCTCCAAACTCATGAACCCCGAGTTCGCGAAATGATCCAATGGCTTATGCAAAGCACAATCAGTGTCTCACGTTGATCCTGGATACTAAGGTGATGGGTTTCACCGACCTCTAACCACCTTGCATATTCCTTTGATCCTACAGCCCTCATGATTTAATGAGTTCTCCACAGAGAATTTTGATCATATGCCTCTACTTCTCGAGGACTTATGGCCAATAACTTAGCACCCTCCTTTTGTTGTTAGGAGGTTTAAACCTCGCACACCTTTTCTGGATCTGATGGCTTGCGACAACTCGACACTTCTCCCCAAAGTGTCTCCACCGTCTATCTTAGATTATCTCCTACGTGACTTCGTCTCCCCCTGTTGTATGGACATAGATTCAATGGTCCAGATCTTCTCTTCCCAATGTCGATCCAACGAAATTTATGTTCCTCCCCCTGAGCTTGCACCTCTTCCCTTCTTTTGGAAGAATTTCAACGCTCAAAGATCTCAGCCTTCGATGCTTCCCTTGCGAGCCCAGTTCCTTTGGGTCTCATCTATGTTATAGATAAGCTTCCCCTCCTGAGCTTTGTCAACTCATAAACCTTGAAAGGTTTTCTTTGTGTGCGTTCTTTTTTCACTTTCTCTTATGATCTTATGGACTTACAACAAGCCCACTCACACACACTCCTGGTGCTCCTGAGACTTCGAATAACTCAATTCAAAGTATTTCTTGAAATTAAATGCTTCGCACCCTCCTAGAATTATTCTTCTTGATGCGCACCTTGCAGAGCTTACAGAGTGTTCAAAAACTCTGTAAGTGTCTCTCCTCGACACTTCTTCTCTCTCTGAACTCGAAATAGAGTCCCTCCTGTGCACTCTATGCACACACTCAATGCCCTCTTGGAAAAGTTTTACAAAACCTTCAGTAGTCCTATTTCTTCTATGTGCCTCCCTTTGCATAGTTCCTCTTCCAGAGTATTCAGTAACTCTGAGGATTCCTTTGAGTCTGTGAATCCTCCTGGTGTGCCCTCCTAGCACGTTCTTTCTAACTCCTTGGAGTTCATATGCACACTCCTTGCGCTAGCCTCAGACTTCTCATGTTCCATTGTGCACTCCTTGCACAACCTAAAGAACCCAGATAGAAATCGACAAACTCACAAACAGATAGTAAAATATATCTTTCACCTGTGTCTACAACATTCATTCCTGAAACATAAACACATGAACAACATTATGCAGGAAAAAATTTATTTTCTATTAATCTATATGTCTCTACAATGGTTTACAAAGGCTGGACTGTAACAAGTCTCATCTCTCTCTCCAGACCTCTCTGCTCTGGTCTCCTTTTCTTTAACCCTCTACTCTTCGAGAGACTCCTTACAAAAGAGGGATCTCTTGATCTTATCCTCTTCACCACCTCCATGCTATCTCTATCTCAGAGCGGCTCCTACTCCTACTCCTATGGCCACATTACACAAAAGGAAGTTGTAGACCTGACTGATATGGACTTAGCTATAGGTAACCATTAAAGAAAACCTCAACCACTACCTATACAAAGGCATGATCTGGTCTCTATCATCCTTACAACATTAAATTCAAATTCAAATTTTGGAAACCGAGAGGGTTGCTTCTCTCTCTTTCATGAATGTGCATTAGATGTGCTGGCTGGCTGGCACTTATGCTGAGTTGGAGTGATTCTCCTGCATCACATCACCTTAATTATCCTTTTCCTCTTGATATTTCAATACTTCTGACCATGCATTGTTTCATTTCAGACTCCATAACCCAAATGTCATCTCCGTTCCTCCAGTCATTTAATACTGAAACCCCCAAAAAAACTAAATCTAGCCCATGATTTCTATATATATACCCAGTGACATGAGAGATCCCTCTCCAAGTTGAACAGGCTAGTGCCTCAGCTCTAAATCTGGTTGAAATAGTGACCCCTTTCATATGTTTTCACAACCGAATAGTTTTATAGGTGCTAACATTCTGGCGTCGTTGCCAGGGAACGAAATTGAAGAATTCTCTCGGGGAAGAACAACATAGTTGAGTTATAAGGTCTAAGAGAAGAAGACACTTGGGTACATATTTGAAGGCAATTCCACTCATAGAAGAATCCAAAAATTTGAATTTTCACCGGTGACTCCACTCTCAATGCAAGATCCAGTTTCCAAAACATTACCGACGACTCCACTTTCAATACTCCAAGAGAAATGTAGAGACTTCAATAAAATATGAGACCCCTTAATAGGGGTGAGGAAAAGTATCATGGAGGAAAACGTTTACTCAAAATGGGACCTCTTCCAAAGCATTTTACTATTTTTTTAAGCTACCTATGTTCCTTCCTTGAACATGCCAAACAAAGTTTTCTTTACCTAGTGTATTTAAATGATGATCATGAAAGGCTTGCAATTAGATACCCTCCTCTTAATGTTTCACATGCATACCCTCACCTTATCACTAGTTTTGATAAAAAATCTCCACCTAGGACATGTGATGACCATGACCAAGTTGATGAACCCCACGAAACCAAGGCAAATGTTTTTTCCCTGTACTTGATCCAACACCCTCCAATATTCAACATAGATATAAACCTTTAAAGCTACCCCAGGTACTTCATGATTTTCCTCCAAATTACTATGAGTATCTACTTGTGTTTGATGGAGAACCGGATGTCATCTCAGCTGAAAAACACATTCAAGGTTTTGATCATTTTATAGATTTATTTGAGATTAACCACGATGATGTGTGTATGAGAGCCTTCTCCCAATTCTTGAAAGGGGACACCAAATATTGGTTTAAACCTTTGCATATAGAAACAATTAGCTCATGGGAGGAGTTGAAGAAGTTCTTTTTGAAGTTCTGGGGAAAGAAGAAATATTTAGATCTGCAACTTACCGAGTTCTATGCCTTGAAAGAGACATAATGATGAATCTATTTTTGTATTCAGTAGAAAATTTTCCAAAATATATTATAATTTGTCTGAAGAAATTCAACCCTCTAAAGTTGCTACCATGCTCCATTATTGTAATGTCCCCCACCTCTTAGAGAGGTGATGAGGAGACTCAGTGGCATGGGCACCCCCACTAGGTCATAGTCTCACACTGAGGGGGGAAAAGTCAAGAAGTTAAAAGTTATATTTTTAAGTTGACTTAAGAAAGGAAAAGGATAAAGGATTAAAAGATAACTCAATAGAAAAATAGAATATTAACCCTGGGAGTTAACCTAACTCAACAGAGAATTAGAAGGAAAAGTATAAGTAAGAGGTTGGGGTGCACCTATTATTTTTTTCTGGTTTTGGATTAGCATTTGCTATTTCTCTTGAGAATTCAGTTTGGGGGTTTTGCTGTACAAACCCTTGGGAGCAACTCAGTGGTGAAATATACACTCACCTTGTTCCACAGCTTGGTCTCAGGGATGAAAGACTCCTCCACACCATTTAGTATCAAAGCCAGTTTATCGAGGGAGGTTCGATCCAACTTATCCTCAGGGCCTAGGTCCATTCCGACAATTGGGTTTTGTTTGCAGGGGAAGGACCATCAATTTGAGGTATTTTCTGGAGGGTTATCATCATTCTACATTTGTCTGCAGATTGGGATGTCTTGGAGCCATTGGGGACGTCCTGTAATTCAGTAAAACTTAGATCTAGGGAGATCTGCTTGAGATCTGAGTCTGAAACTTCTCCCATGGGATTCTCATAGCTCGATCTATATTCTTGGAGAGTTTCAAAGAATTTGGAGGCCTCCTTCATCAGGGATGAACCAGCTAGGGTTTCAGTCATCTAGTGGGGCACCCCATTCAGTGGGAAATTTAGATCTATGGAAATTGAGAGGGAGCTTTGAGATTCAGGCACCTGGGTTATTCTTACCATCACCCGATCTATCAGTTGGCATATTTCTTAGGTTGATTGGACACATTTGGCAGCAGGGTCGAGTTATTGAGAGTTTCATCCTTCTATTGGAGTGTGGCATTCTTCAGCTGG
>ML778388.1:510260-537272 GCA_009831015.1 Picea engelmannii | reverse complement strand
TACATTGATGAGTTCCAGAGGTTAGCAGTGATGGTGCAAGATATGTCCCCAACCAGGCTCATGATGCTCTTTACAGAAGGATTGATGGAACCCTTGAAGGGTTGGGTTAAGGCCTTCAAGCCTACCAGCCTACAGGAAGCCATTTGGAAGACAAGGGATATGGGTCTAGCTGCTAAACCAAAATTCATACCCAGACCACCTCTTAACAGTGGTGGAAGAGATAAAATTCCTCCAATAAACCAGGGAGGACGTGACCCTAAGGGTTATGACAAGGGTTGTGGTAGAATAGATGACAACACCAGGAGTGAGCTAAGAAGGAAGCAACTCTGCTTCACATGAAAGGAGCCATGGAATCCCTCACAAAAGTGCATGGGACGAGGACAGGTACATTACATTGAGGTCACTTCAAATGATGAAGAAGAGGATGAGTATGGTCAAATACAAAACATGGAGGCCGAAATGTTAGAAGTAGCAGAAGAGGAGGTTCCAAAACTAGACGGTGCGGCTGGAGAGAAGGCTATGTTGGCATCTATCAGCGGGGTACCCAAGTTCAACACCTTCAGGATGAGAGGGGTCTTACAAGGACAGAGAGTGTCTGTTCTGATTGATGGAGGAGCTTCCCACAATTTCATTGATGCAACATTACTGAAGAGGAGGCACATACCTACAGTAGAGTTTGAAGGATTCAAAGTGGAGGTAGCAGGTGGTATTACTATGCCTTGTAACAGATACATACCAGGTATGAAACTCACCTTGGGAAGGAATGAGTTAGTTCAGGATGTGTATGTGATGGATCTTCCCGATACCAACATCATCCTAGGGGTGCAGTGGCTCAGCACTTTAGGACCCATCACCACAAATTACAATACCATGGAAATGTCCTTTGTGGAGGAAGGAGGATGAAAGGTTGTGCTCAGAGGCATGACAGGTAACTCTGTTAGAGTGGTCACAACCAAGAGGATGGAAGCCATCTTCAGAAGGGAAGAAATTGTATATGCAGCGGAGTGTAAGGTCTCAACACGGGTGGATGAGAAGGGAAAGGTGCATTACACACCAGAGATCAAAAGAATCCTTGATAAGCACTAGAAAGTGTTTGGGCCGATTCCTCCAGGTGTGCCACCAGACAGGGGGTTTGAGCACATCATTGAGCTAGAAGCAGGGGCTAAGCCTGTTCTCACCACACCCTATAGGCATCCCAAGAAGTATAAAGATGAGATAGAGAAGGCCATCAAGGAGCTTCTAGACATGGGACACATCAGACCAAGTTCAAGCCCATTTGCTTCGTCAGTAGTCTTGGTGAAGAATAAGGATGGAACGATGGGAATGTGCATTGACTTTCGGGCTTTGAATAAAAATATGATCAAAAACAGGTACCCCATACCCAGGATTGATGAGTTGCTGGATGAGCTGCATGGAGCTATATATTTCACAAAAATTGATCTTCGCTCGGGCTACCATCAAATCAAGATGAGGGAGGAGGACATATCAAAAATAGCCTTTAGGTGTCACTATGGCCATTACAAATTTTTGGTGATGCCCTTTGGGTTAACCAATGCCCCAGCCACATTTCAGTCTTGCATTAACCATGTATTCAACAAACAACTGAGGAAACACTTGTTGGTATTCTTTGATGACTTGCTCATTTACAACAAGACTTGGGAGGAACACCTTCGACATGTGGACCATATCCTTTCAATCATGGAAGAACAATCACTATATGCCAAGGAATCCAAGTGTGAGTTTCGAATGACAGAAGTTCTTTACTTGGGACACATCATAGGGGAAAAAGGGGTACAGGTACACTAGGAGAAAATAACATCCATTAGGGAATGGCCTACTCCAAAAACACTCACAGAACTGAGGGGATTCTTGGGCCTATGCACATACTATAGGAAATTTGTCAAAGGGTTTTCTCAACTGTGTGCACCCTTGAGTGACCTGACCAAAAAGGGGTCCTTCAAATGGAATGATGAGGCCCAAGTCACGATGGAGAAAATGAAAGAGGTCATGAGCACCTGCCCAGTTCTAGCTCTTCCTGATTTCGACATACCCTTCACTTTGGAGTGTGATGCCTCGGAGGAAGGTATAGGGGCCATGTTGATGCATAACAGGCACCCCCTTTCCTATGAAAGTCGGAAACTCAGGGGTCCTAAACTACTTTACATCATTTACGACAAAGAAATGTTGGCTATCATGCATGCACTAGCCAAATTCAGGCAATATTTGGTAGGTGCAAGGTTTGTGGTCAAATCAGACCATAATAGTCTTAAATATCTATTGGAGCAGAAGGATTTGAATGAAAGACAACAAAAATGGGTAAGAAAAATAAAATCCTACGACTTTGACATTCAATTCATCAAAGGAAATAACAATGCAGTGGCCGATGCATTATCCAGAAGGCCATCCATTTTTTCCATGTCCGATATGTCAGTCGACTGGAAGGAACACTTGATAGTGGAATATGAAAAGGATCAGTTCTCTTGTCAATTGTTGGATGGGAAAATACAGGATGGCAACTTCAGGGTCATAAATGACCTCATCTATTACAAAGGTCGGATCTTTTTAGGTCCTGGATCAGCTCTCAAAGCTAAGATCCTGCATGCATGTCATAACTCACCAGTAGCGGGGCATCAGGGCATCAGTAAGACATATAGGCAAGTGAGAGAAAGGTTTTCATGGAAAGGCCTCAAGGAAGATGTGATGAAGCATGTCAAAGAATGCACTACATGTCAAGAAAACAAGGATGAGCACACGCACCCTGCAGGACTGTTGCATCCCTTACCTATTCCAGAGCACAAGTGGGAAAGTATATCCATGGATTTCATCACTGGGTTGCCCAGAGCACAGGGGAAAGATTGCATTTTCATGGTGGTAGACAGGTTGACAAAGTTTGCACACTTTTTTCCCATAGCCACAAACTTTAGTGCAACACAAGTGGCCGAATTATTTTTCAGAGAGGTGTTCATACTACACGGCCTACCCAAAACCATCATTAGTGACAGGGACAGCAGATTCATGAGTATGTTTTGGTAGGAGTTGTTCAAATTAGTGGGTACAACATTGACTCCTAGTACTAGCTATCACCCTCAAATGGATGGTCAGACCGAGATAGCCAATAGATGGGTGGAAGGTTACCTCAGAAACTACATAGTAGGACAACAGAAAGCATGGGTCAGATGGTTACATTTGGGAGAATATTGCTACAACACCACCCATCATATGTCCATTGGCATGTCACCCTTCGGATCTTTATATAGCTATGATACTTTATCATTTGTGGAGATTGCATTTGGTGACAGTAGGGCTCCGATGGTACAGGATTGGATACAACAGAGCCAAGACATTCTCAGGGAATTGAAGGATCATTTACAGAGGGCACAAAACCAGCAAAATTTCCAAGAAGATAAGAACACAGTTGATCGTACCTTTGAGGTTGGTGATTTAGTCTATTTGAGGTTGCAACCATATAGGCAGGCCTCCATTAAAAGAAGCGGAGTGGAGAAACTACAGCCACATTTTTTTGGACCTTATAGAGTCAGAAGGAGGATAGGGACAGTAGCTTATGAGCTGGAGCTTCCACAGGGTAGAAAAATTCACAACGTCTTCCATGTCTCATTCCTTAAGAAATACCTTAGTCAACATGTCAGGCCTATTGAGGCATTACCTCCCATGGATGAGGAGGGACAACTTGTTTTGATTTCAGAGGAGGTGTTAGAAGTCAGAGAGAAGAGGCTTCGAAATTGAAGCATCAAGGAGTATCTGATCAGGTGGAAGGATTTACCCATTTAGGATGCCACTTGGGAGAAGGAGCACGTGGTTAGAGAAGCAGGTTTGGAATTGCTTGAGGACAATCAATTTCAAGCAGGGGAGACTGTAATGTCCCCCACCTCTTAGAGAGGTGATGAGGAGACTCAGTGGCCTGGGCACCCCCACTAGGTCATAGTCTCACACTGAGGGGGGAAAAGTCAAGAAGTTAAAAGTTATATTTTTAAGTTGACTTAAGAAAGGAAAAGGATAAAGGAGTAAAAGATAACTCAACAGAAAAATAGAATATTAACCCTGGGAGTTAACCTAACTCAACAGAGAATTAGAAGGAAAAGTATAAGTAAGAAGCTGGGGTGCACCTATTATTTTTTTCTGGTTTTGGATTAGCATTTGCTATTGCTCTTGAGCATTCAGTTTGGGGGTTTTTCTATACAAACCCTTGGGATAAACTCAGTGGTGAAATATCCACTCACCTTGTTCCACAACTTGGTCTCAGGGATGAAAGACTCCTCCACACCATTCTAGTATCAGAGCCAGTTTATCGAGGGAGGTTCGATCCAGCTTATCATGAGGGCCTAGGGCCATTCCGACAGTTGGGTTTTGTTTATAGGGGAAGGACCATCAGTTTGAGGGATTTTCTGGAGGGTTATCATCATTCTACATTTGTATGCAGATTGGGACATCTTGGAGCCATAGGGGACATCCTGTAATTCAGTACAACTCAGTTCTAGGGAGATCTACTTGAGATCTGAGTCTGAAACTTCTCCCACAGGATTATCATAGCCCGATCTATATTCTTGGAGAGTTTCAGAGCATTTGGAGGCCTCCTTCATCAGGGCCGAACCAGCTAGGGTTTCAGTCATCTAGTGGGGCACCCCATTCAATGGGAAATTCAGATCTACGGAGATTGAGAGGGAGCTTGGAGATTCAGGCACCTGGGTTATTCTTACCATCACCCGATCTATCAATTGGCATATTTCTTAGGTTGATTGGACACTTTTGGCAGCAGGGCCAAGTTATTGAGGGTTTCATCCTTCTATTGGAGTGTGGCATTCTTTAGCTGGAGAGTTTGGCATTCAGATCTGCTTGTATTGATCTTCATTTCTTATTCAACCTTTGGAGGTATTATTTTGTATTAGCGGGAGCATTTTGTAGCAGCTCATATCTATTGCTTGTACGRCCATCTGAGGTTTATGCCAGATCGGCCATCTATTGTATTGATCTTACATTGCTCATAATAAAAAGGTCAGATCTTTGCTTGTGCTTCTACATCTTGAATATATTGTGATCTCTATGTGTTGATGAATCTTGTATGCACTTAATAACTCAATAAATTAGTAGTAGTTAGTGATTCCAAGAAAGAATTTGGCTTGGGATCATTACAATTATACAACTACCCTTCATCCAGATTTGTATTTCCTCCTAATGGAAAGAAGAACTAAGTCCTTACAACAGATGTTTAATGATGCTTAGGACATTCAACACAATATTCAAGCATGTGAGCAGACCCGAGATGGAGAGTTGGCAGATGAATATGAACAAAAAATAATTGACTGGGACCCTAAACATAAAAGTGACAAAATCATAGTTCCTCTTGAATTTCCCAATACCAATGATTTTGTAGAGAATTGCATCCCACTTGTTGAAGGAGGAGGTGTTAATTCAATATCTGATCCATCCGAAGGAAAGCAAGGGGTCAATTATTTTATTTATTCATTTATAGACAGGCAAGAAGATGAATGTAAAAATCAGTTTGTCAAAGAACAAGTTGGTATTCCTAGTTTGTTCTTGTTGGATGACCTTGCATATGTCAGTGATTTTCCTATGTATGACAAATATGAGGATGATTATGATGTTGAAGACATTGTTTTTCAGCACTATAGTGAGATAAATCAACCTGCATATCATAGTTACAAAGAGAAAGGTGTTGGGACAGTTGAAGGAGAATCTCTGCCTTTATGTTTTGCTCCATTCAAGTTGTTGAAGGATAATTATTGGATCATCATTGAGGAATATGAATTCATGATAATGTAGGACCACAATGAACGAATGGACCAGATTGGTAAGGTGTTGCAACACTCTTCTCATGTGTTCGATGACCCTATTATTTACTATATATAAGATTCTATCAGTTTTGAAATACAACCATCTATTGAGGACAAAACTAAAGACGAGGAAGTTCAAAAATATACCCACAGTAAAAATGAGGGAGATATCAAATCATTTTTGCATTCTATGTCCAGCTATCAGTCTAAGAGGGAAGAAAAATTTGCTCTTGATATTGTTGTTCAAGGTCGTTTCCTTTCACTTGAAACCAAGGTGGGTATTCAACAATGTTTCCAACATGATAAAGTGTTTCAAAGTTGTCTTTCTTCCCCAAAGAATGATGTGATGGTTGAATTTGTAAACAGCATAGGCATGGTTGAGGATGTTGAAACTGCATCTATGGAGATTTCAAGCATCAAACAAACAAATGACATGGAGTTTCGAGAAAGAAACAAAAGCGTATGCCATTTTTCATCATAAATATAGAAAGATAATGAAGAGGCAATGGTTTTATTTGATTCATGTGAAAATCATGATTTCAAAAGTGCATCCATGAGAACTCTAGACTATGAAATAGTGCATGATGTTAGCTTTTCACATTTACAAAAATATTATCAACAGGAACTTATTTCTATTAATTCATTTGAAAGTAAAATTGACAGCCCTGAAGCAAATTTCCAGAAGTTTAATGAAACAAAATCAGAATTTCTTCACGAACAAGAGAATGCACATAATATGGTTGTCATATTTGAATATGTTCAAGAATGTATTAATGTTTTTGCTGAGATGCATGGATAATTAGACGAACATATTGTTGCCATTTCATTTGAAAATGTCCTTAGAAATGAAGAGATAGAATAAGAGAAACAAACACTTATGGAAGAGGCTTGTCTTTATGTTTTTGCTCGTCAAGAAGAAATGAATTTTCATGGTTTTCAAGATCCTGTGGCCATCCTATTATAGTCTTTAGTGAAGGAGGAGTTTGTTTCATTCATAAGCTCAAATTTTGGATTCAACTTGTATTTTCAACCACTAGATTTTACATTTGTCTGCCTTCTTAAGAAAGATGTGAGTGGAGAAAAATCAAGAAACCAATTGCTTGATTGGTTGCATTGGAACTTTAGCATCACTTGACAGAGTATTCATTTCAACATTTTAGAGTAGGTAGCAGTATGCAAATAATCTTGTTGGATGAGCATTATTCAGTTAGATTTCCAGTATTATGTACATGCGGTTTTCAACAATATATTCAACGTTCAACATCAAGTTAAGGTCAATAGGGAGAAGTTGGTATTCTGCAGACATTAGTGACAGATCAGAGTAGAGAACACACATGTTTTGGGAGTAGCCCAGTGGGTAAGGCACCAGGTCTACAAGTTATTGCTACCTCATAGAGAGGATAGAATCCCCAATAGGAGTCAATGTTATCACCATAACAATTTTCAGGTAAGGATCCAAATTTTGGAAATTTAGCGAAATGCTATATCACTATGGAAGCATGATAGTTTGGGGGACCGGGATATATCCAATGGCATATAGACAAATATATTAGAGGCACAAAAGGAATAGCTCGCCGGATCGTCGATCTTGAAGAATCCCAGATCAATGGTTGAGGCCCATATCGGGCAAAGAACTAGCGCATAACTTAATTTTGCAAGGGAAGACTAGGAAAAACCATCATGGTTTTGATGATGGATGCATGCAACTCTTACAAGTGCATTGGGGAAAAAAGAAGTTTGCCCAAAACCATTTTCCCCATAGCCCCGATTTCATGTGGTTTAATATGTCAAATCAATAACTCGTGGGAGGGTGACAGTTATTCAAATCACCTCACATCATTGGTTTAGGTACTTCCCATTTGATGTATCAAGAGGATGCAATCATATAACTAACTCAAAGCTCATCATTCAAAATGGATTGATAAAGTGTGGCAAACTTGTGTACCATGTTAGTGATTCATGATTGAGATTCAAGGATTGTCGATTTCAGATATGGATAGCTCTATCCTACTGTGGGACATTGTTATCTCATGCATAAGTGAAATGATCTCGACCTGGGTCGATTTCTTAATTTCTGTAGAATTAAAGAGTAACAAGGTAGGGGCCTCTGCAAGGTTAAAATATATGGATAACGTTCATCAATCAGTGTCTGATACAATAGGATTCTTAACTAATGCACTAGCTCCATCAATGAGTAAGAAAGAAAGATGGGTCACACAGGTATTGGCAACTAAATTTCATAACAAGCCTGCAACTGAGACAAATTTGGGGGTCAGATTAAACCTTGTTATGAGGGATCTCTTCATAAATGAACATGCGGTCAAAATCTACAAGCAGACAACAAAGAAGAAATGAAGAAAAAGGCAGAAAACAAAAGTCAAAGATGAGATGATGGAGAGCATCAGAGAAAACCAACTCGAATGGTTGAGCACTCTAGAGGAGGAAATTGCCAAGCTGAAATGAATCCTCAGGTAAGATTAAGCACATTTCAGAAAATTTTGGACAGTTGGCGGTTGAGGAAAGGGACCCTAGATATGACAAACCTGCTCTTAATGGTCCCTTTAAAATAAGATAATTGTTATTATAAAGCATTCCCTTTTTTGTAACTTATCTCTATTTTTAGAAATATGGGAAAGTATGAACGTTTTGAATTCCATAAGTAATTTCCCTATATATATGTATTATCTCAAGGAAGAAAAGGGGGGAAGGAACATGCCCTCTGTGTAGGAATACTTTGAAAATTTTGGGACAAGAATGAATATATAAATGCATAAGCGGATTTTGGATTGTTTATGAAAAGATTCTAACTGGTGGTGACATGAGTCTTGTTTTCTTTCATAGTATGTGTTTCCTGTAAAGCTTATATTTCATTTTCATTTCCATCTGTCTAAATTGGAGAAACAAAAAACCCGGAGTTCATCTTTGAGATGCTCTTGGCTTAGCAATTTAGACTATGTTTATTTCTTCTTAACCAAATCTGAATTCATTTTAATATGCTTCGATGCGGTTATATGTTTCTTTTTCCTCTATGCCATTCAAATTTCATATCAAACTTAGACTCATCAACTTAATTAGCCTTTTCCTCTTGATAGTTCAATACTTCTAACCATGCATTGTTTCATTTCAGAATCTATAACCCAAATGTCATCTCCGTTCCTCCAGTCATTCAATATTGAAACCCCAAAACAAACCAAATCTAGCCCATGATTTCTATAGATATACCCAGTGGCACGAGATATCCCTCTCTGAGTTGAGTAGGCTAGTGCCTCAGCTCTAAAGCTGGTTGAAATAGTTAGCCATGTCATATGTTTTCATAGCCGAACAGATTTACAGGGTGCTAACATAAGTACTATCCAAAACTGAATTTTTTTTAAGGCATTTCATGTTTTTTACTTTCTAAGTTTAGAACTCCTTCTTGTGGAAACTTGGGCTAAAAGATCCAAATTATTCTTGGCCAACTCCTCCCTGAAAGGTTGCAGCTCCATATTTAGCCCCCTATTCTAACTTTGGTAGGCTATATTTTGTTTGTACAAGTTCTTAAGCTTCCTATGGAGAGGTATAAATCTTTTAGCTATGAACTTGGCCTTTACAAGAGTCCCACAATACATATACATTAGATCACTTAGCTTCTTCTTTTCAACTAACTCCTCCCTTTTTAATTTAGCAATTTCATCTATGGCCTCTTTAATCTATCTCTTCAACCTTTTAAAGGTAGGATTGTTTGGAGGAGTAGTTATGTCTACAAATTCAATGGGATCTTTGATAGATACACTTTTTCCCTTTCTATGGATGGGGGATTTCACTCACATTTTATCCATAGTGGTTTCCCTCTTTGTTGATGATCTACTGAAAGGACTCCTAGCCTTAAATTTATCTGCAACAACTAGTAAAGAGAAAAATAACCTCCTTCCTTTCGAGCCTATGGTTCTAGTTGATGGAGTCTCTACTGACTTTGGAGCTAGTTTAGGTGAAACCTCTTTTTGTGGAGAGTGATAATATCCTCATTCTACTTCAATTTCCTTAGTTGTTTCATAATCTTTAACAATACCTATGATCTTCCTCTTATTATTTGTCTTTGTATGTACATTCCTATAAGCCTGAAGAGGGCTTTGTACCTTGGATTGTGGAGTATGAGAAATATTTAATTGAAAGTGTGAAGAAGTAATGAATTCCTCCTAGTCAATGTTTCTCTTCTTTAATTCCCCCATCACAATCATTTTAGTCAGAACTGAATGAAAAACACTTGTATCAACTTCCTTAGACTTAGCCTGGAATTTGTCAGTCATTTTTCCAATACTCCTAAACAAATAAAAAGGAAGATTCATAAAATATTTTCCTATGAAGTGCAGTAGAAGTCTTATGTGATACTGATAAATCATGTTGAATATCCCTTCATAGGTAAAGTATCTTTGGATTACCCTCGACATCTTATCAAAAGCTTCAATCATATGTCTCCTAGGTACTCCTTTTGATAAGTTGTCTCCTTGATATTCTGGCTTGAGGAATGATTTGGAGAAGGCTACATTTAGGTTCATGGATTTAAACCATATTTCCCCGGTATTAGGTATTTCGATAGTTGTTTATATGGTCATTTTAGATACCTCAAATTCTAGTGTCCCAACCTTGGTCTTGGATCCATCAAAGTTCAGGGAAAATTCCCTAGCCACTTCAGGGTGCCCCCTCTACATTTTCTGATAGAAATTAAAACAACCCACTTTTTGGAAGACTTTCATGATCAAGGGTTCAGCAATAAACAACTGCATTTCATAGGGATTAGTCCTCACAATGCCCCCTCCTTTGTTGTTTTGAGTGGGAAATCCCTCTACGGACTAGCACTTAGGGTTTTATCATGCATGCAGAAAATACCTAAAAATTCCTACTTTCTACCATCGTCCCGGACCTAATCCCCATTATTCTTAAGAAAATACGTAGTTTAGAAGATCAAGTGAGCATACCTTATTTCGGGCGTTTGATGTCGATCCTTCTTCATGCTTGATCTCTCTTTGACTACATCTCTCCTCCCAAGGCTGACCTACATTCACACAAGACAAACAAAGAACTCCGCATGCATTTGATATATAGATTAATGGGTTAGATATTTAATCAATATGTATGCAATAAACCATGAACACCTCATATGGTGGGACGAGAAAAGTACTTCTTTATTATTAACTTCAACAAATCAACTTACAATGATGAAGTCGACCATTGTTCCACGAAACTGGTCATGGGATCTTCTTTAACTATCCTCTAACATCTTTTCTCTATATTTCTCTTTGAACAAGGAAGGCTAAAGGTTGGGACAAAGGGAATATGGAATCGGGTATATTTTCTTTACTATGATTCTCCTCCTCCAAATGGGACCCCAAACCCTTCTTTTATAGGCTAGAAGAAGCTAGTTATTTGGTCGAACCCTCGGCCATGCATGGCTGAAAGGTCTAGTTAACTCACCCAAAGTTGTGTGTTCCTTCAACAACTTTCCTTTTTTCATGCTTCTGTAGGTCCACGCAGGCTGTAGTGGGTTAGCTAGTGTGGACACTATAGATCCATGTGGGATGTAGTGGGTCAGCTAGCATGGACTTTTAAAAATGGAGTTTTTTAGAAGAGTTGCTCAGTAGTGGTTTGACAAAGAAGGGCTATGAGATGGCCTGATGCCAGGTAAGAATGTATTGTACAAATTAGGGTTATAACATTTTTTAGCCTTCCTTTGCAGTGGAGTATCCATTAATGTTGTATGAAGAAAACCTTACCACAAGTTTTAATGATGGTAGAGGAAAAATAGGGAAGACATAGGACTAAGGTTTTAATGGATGAACTTTATCAAGAAGGTTGGTTCTGTATAAAACTTTATGTGTTTATCAACCCATTCAACCTCCAGGAATAAGACAAGGTATATTTTAGTCAAGAAGATGAAGGAAGACTAAAAAAGAATCATGAAAGAATAAAGAAATAGCTCATTGCAAGACATGTCTTGTTCACCATATCACTATTCTCTTTCAAAACACAAAATGACTTCACAAGTGAACAAATTTTTATCTCATACTTCTCAGATAATCCATATAGGAGTGTAATTGAAAATGAGAACTTAATGAAAATGGACTTTGTAAAAGATGTTGGGATAGGGGATTTGCATCACCAAGCTTGCTGCACAGAGTTCACAATGCCAGAATAGAGGGTTCACAATGCTTGGGAATGTAAGAAAATAAACAAAATGGATGATAGGAAAGGTGGCCTGAAACAAATATTTCTTAAGGATTAATGAACATGGTTCAGAGCACATGCAAATGGGTTGGGAACATGTGAATAAGTAAGTGATACAATTTGCAGCGCGTATCACCAGTTTGTAGTGTCCAAAAGGAACAACAACTAACATATCATTTCATGTCCTTCAAATGAGATAAAAATACTCATGAAGTACCTGGTGGCTTTGAATTGAAAACTGATATCTTTGATTTTGAACAATTATGTCTGCATGTAGCCTAACCGCCAACTCGCCTTCTCCATATAGTTCACAACAAAGTTTGTAGCGCCTGTCTAAAACACCATATTTGCAATGCCAAGCCAAAAATGATTTGAATACTTGGAGAAAACAGCTAGAATCCTTTATGACAAAATCCCCGGTTATAGTTTAAAATATCACCTCTGAAAGCAAGGATATATTCATTGACACGACTCATGAATGCAATGATGGTAATGAATTCATGATGTAATTTTGGATGCACTGTGAACTCTCTAGTGAGTTGGCAGTGTACATGTCAAACTTGATTTCACATCCTAATGGGTAAAGGTGACACAAAGGAGGGATCTGAGTACAACATGGAGGAGGTGACATGTCAGCATGATAATGGAGAAATCAAAAACGTGACAGATGAAAGTTTTTCCAAGTTATCATGATAATCAAAATATAACCCAAGGACTATACACCAAAACCAACACAAACTTTAGTTATTTGTGTCAAGAATAAAAAATGATTAGAGGAAAAGGACAAGACCTAAAATTTAAACAACACTTATGACTCAAAATCAAAGAATAAAGGAATTTTTTGACCTAATAAATTCTATGTGATAACATTGGATCCACAGGGGATGGTATGCTCCCTGTGAGCTACCAAGAACAAGCAATGTCAGTGTCTTATCCAAGGGCTATGGGGTCATTATTTAAGAGAAAAAAAAAAAAAAAACTAAAACTGATATTTACAATGGAAGGGAAATCCACTCATGGATTTAAGAAAAATGTTTCTTCAAAGAGTACCCATTAACTGGGCCACTAGAAATTTTAGAGTCTTCCAAGTTCTACAATTTATAAGTGTTATTTTGAAAAAAATCAGAAATCTTGAAAGGACCAATCCACAACGCTTCAAATTTACCATGTTTTCCTTTTTCCTACCATTGAGAATCCCACTTGAGTGTAAATGTGTTGAACCTTCACATAATATATCTAGCTATAAAATAATACACACATTTGCAAAGACAAATTAAGAAAAAAGAAGGAGAGAAAGAATGGAAGAATTCTCATTAACTATAATGAATAATGAATAATTTACACATGATATATTCAATATAACTCAACCAATGCGCATTGGAGGAGAACCAATGTGCCATAGTGGCGATATAGAGTGATCTGGACACACACCATCAGTTACGAGAGTGAACTGCCACCTAGTCTAGTCTCTCAGGCAGTTACGAGAATGAACTGCCACCTAGCTAAGTTAACTAGTCAATCAGTTTTCAGTTAACTGATTGAAATAGAGTGTAGTGAGGATTAGATCAAGGAATCAAGGGTAATGCGCTAGTATGGTGATGAAACCAAGGAAAGTGCTCATTAACATGGTGATGATCCCAATGTTGCATGGTGACAAAACCAATGCAACATCTAGACTCAACTCAACTAGTCAAATTGAAGTGTCAACTAAAGAGAATATTCTCCAGGTGGAATATTCTTTCCTAAAAAATAGGAAACTGGATAATGACTAATAATGACTAATAAACAAGGAAAAAACTTAGGAAAAATAAATCTTAGGTGTTTGTGAAGTAACTCCAACACCCCCCTTGAACATCACTATGGTGAAAATAAAGAATGGGTCCCGATAATGAGGCCATGTTAGGTACCCAAATATGAAAGATACACTGAAATAAAGTGAGGAAAGAGGGGAGACCTCATGGGAACCCCCCCCCCCTCATGGTACAATATATCTAAAAAGAAAACCTAGAGTTGCAAGGCAACTGTGACCTTCACTCCAAGATGACTTCACAAAGAATGGAACTTATGCTCAATGAAGGTCTTGGTGAAGATGTCTACCGTTTGTTCTGCTGAAGGAAAAAACTATAGGTTGATGATCCCCTCGCATACTAAGTTCTAGATGTAGTGCATGTGGATCTTAATGTTATTCATCCACTACCTATGAACTGGATCTCTGTAGAACTTCACAGTGCTCTGGTTGTCACACCAGATGACGATCTACTAATGAAACTGAATGCCTAACTTAGTGAGAAAATTTTGTAGCCACATAGCCTGAATGGTTATGCTAACTACCCCTCTATACTCTTCCTTAGCTAAAGAAAGAGAAATGGCACCTTGCTTCTTACTCAACCAAGAAATAGGCCTGGAACAAAGACTGAGTGAGTAACCAAATGTGGACTTGAAATCAATACTATCGCTAGCCCAGTCAGAATCATTAAATCTGATGAGATCTAATGTAGATTTTGCTACATAATGAATCCCAAAGGTGATGTTTCCATGTATGTATTGAAGGATACACTTTGCAGCCTTCCAATATAGCTCATGTGACTCCTGCATGAACCTCAAAACTGCACCAACTACATAGGAGAGGTATGGTATGGAGTGTGTGAGATACAACAAGCTCCCCACTATATATATGTACAATGTGTTATTAACCAGTGGAGTCTCCCCACTATCCTCAAGTTTGACTCCTAATAGGAAAGGAGTCAGAGAAAACTTGCAGTCTATCATGTGAAATCTCTCAAGGAGATCTCGTGCATACTTGGCCTAAGACAGTTTGATTCTTGATGCATCCTGACTGATCTCTAGTCCAAGGAAGAAGTGTAACGAACCCATGTTCATCATAAAAAAACTATCATTTAGAATCCTCTTGACTGTAGAAATTGTTGAATTTGAGCAACCAATGATCAACAAATCATCAACATACAAAACTAAGAGTAGAAGTGAATCAGCCATCCTTAGCATGTAGACATTCGGTTTTGATTTACAATGTACAAAGTTCTGCGACGACAGGTAGGAGTCCATATTGGAATACCATGCCCTCAGAGCCTACTTGAGGCCATAAAGAGACTTCTCCAGTCAACATACCAAAGATGAGTCCTGCATAAATCCTCGAGCTTCTCCATATAGATATCCTCTAAGAGATAACCATGAAAAAATGCATTATTCACGTCCATCTGATGGACTTCCAATCCCTTGGTTGTCGTAATGCAAAGTGCCAATCATATGGAATCCATATTTGTCACTGGAATGAAAGTCTCATCATAGTCAATACCACGTACCTATTGAAAGCCTTTGGCACCAAGCCTGGATTTGTATCTTCTAATCTATCCATCCACTACACTCTTGGTCCTATATACCCATATGAATATGAAAAATTTCCTTTCAGAAGGAAGGGGAACCAGATCCCAAATCTGGTTCTTGAGGAGGGAGTTGTACTCCTCCTGCATGGCGGATTCCCAAAAGTGATTTCAAGCAGCCTCACCATAAGACTGTGGATCGGAATATTGAAGCAAGAAAACATTCTTGGAGGGAAATGGTTCAGTGGAAGTGAGTGAAAAAAAAGGCTCCTCGAAATCAAATTGAGTCCTCCTAGTATCGGTTGGATCACCAACGAGATCCCTTGCATCCTGAAGAGTAGTATGTGCCCACTTGGGCCTATGATCTGGCTCTGCAACTACATCTGGATGCTCTGAATCTGAATCTAACTGTACTAAATCTGTATCTGAATCATCTGAGTCCTTTGAATAAGAACTCTCATCTAAAGAAGTGTTGGCATGTGCATGCTCATCATCTTAGATAGGTGGAAGAATGAAGGTGTATGCATGTGGTTGTTGAGGTACATGCGAGACACTTTCCTCGAATGGAACACTTCTCTCAATGATTATCCAATCCAAGGAAATATATATAAGTTTATATCCCTTCACACCGTCATGGTATCCAAAAAAAATGTAGTCAGTTCTCTGTGGATCAAGTGCCTTCGTCTTTTCATAGGGAATCTAGGCCCATGCACGTGAACCGAAAATATGAAAGTGGGTCACTTATGGTTTGAGGCCACTCCAAGCCTCATTGGGTGTCTTATCCTTGATAGATCTATGGGGAGATGTATTTTGGATGTATGTTTCACAATTAATTTCTTCGGCCCATAGTCTCTATGGTAGTGACTTTTCTTGCAGCATGCAAGATGCCATCTCCTTTAGAGATCTATTTTTCCCCTCAGCTACTCTATTTTGTTGCGAAGTATAGGGAACTGTGTGTTGCAACTAAATCCATGCCTCATGGAAATTATTATGGATCTCATGATTGACATACTCTCCCCCGTTATCAATTGGGAGGAATTTTATTTTCTTTCTGGACTGTGTCTCAACTATGGCTTTGAAATCTTCGAGGTGTTGAAAGACCTCAGATATTTTCCTAAGAAAGTAAATCCATGTAAAACGCGAGAAATCATCAACAAAAATGAGAAAAAACCTCACTTTTTTGATAGATGGATGTGGGAAAATACACATAAGGTCACTATGGATCAGATCTAAAGGAGCAGAATCTTTCTGAGACTTTCCTTTGTCAAATTTCTCTTGAGGGTGTTTTCCAAGAATGCATCCCTCACATACTCCCTTGGAGAAATGGTTGTATCGTAGACCATCAACCAATATTTTCTCGCTAAGTTGTTGCATATATCTGAAATTCAAATTTCCAAAGCTTTTGTGCCATATCTTACTACTTTCATTAACATGGGTAAGCAATAAAGCAGTATCTAGTTCAATAAACTCAGAAAATGTATACAATATAGATTGATGATTTACCTCACCGGTAGAAACCCTGGAGTTGGTTTTCATGTCATAGATTTTCACTACATTTGGTGTGAACATGAATTTATTTACGGTGATGGAATTATTTATGTGATACACAGAGCGAAGGTTGATAGAAAGTTTGGGAATGTGCAACACACTCTCAAAGCTTCCATTGGTGAGTTAAATCCTTCCTTTGTCGGTGACTTCGAATGAAGAGTTGTCCCCCATCAGAATAGGAGGACCTTTGCATGTATCCAATGAATAATATACTACTTTTGAGGAATCCATGTGATGTGATGCTCCTAAATCTATGATCCAAGCATCGGGAGAGGAGTTGATGGCAATCAAGGCATGGCTAGAATTTCCTTTCTTGGGATTTTGATATTCTGGCTTCTTTTTCTTGGAACCCTCAGGAATGAGATCTCCAAGGTTATTTTTATGAAATATTTGAGACATTAGATCTATTTTTTTTTTCATGCAAATGGATTCTGGTTTTAATCCTTTGTGACAGTGCATGCATTTCTCCCATTTTCTTCCCTTTCCACCTTTGGATCTAGAGGCATTGGTGAAGGGTTTTGAGTACCCTTATTTCTTCAGATGTGCATGAGATTTCATTTTATATTTATATTTATATTTATGATATTGACAACTACCATCTTGCACAATAAGTGAATGTGCCTTTGGGCCTTTGATTTTTCCCATGTTGATGAGCTTGGTTTGCTCTTGTGTCAGTGATTCGATAAAGTAGACATATTCCAAGAGGCTCCAGAGGTGAAAATGACTGAATGGAATGTTGAAATGAACATAGAGAACTCAGGACCATGTTTGGAATGGTGAGAACCATTTGTTTCTCCTCCTTATATTTATCAACCCTGCAAGCTTTGAGTTGTGACAATAAATCCTTGAATTTTGTAAATAAATCTTGGATATTGTCGAATATTTTTGGATCCAATGTGAGAAATTCCACCTCCAACATGTGTCCCCTCATCTCATCGTGTTTTCCAAAGAGCCATTCCAAGGTGGTCCAGGCTTCATTGGGAGTCTTACATGAAGATATGTGAAAAGGGAGATCGGGAGAAATAAGACTGCAAATTATTTCAAGTGCTTCATCCATTCGATTTAAGTACCTGGATTTTTCTATGGTTGATGTCAATTTTTTGTTTGTATTCAAGGTTAACCTATACAATCCACTGGTCCAGAGATGGATCATTATTCTCTCCTTCCATGCAAATTAGTTGTAAGGTGTAAGAATGAATTCTTTTTGGAAATCCATATTTCTGTTGTCTTCAATCTTTTGTACCTACAAAACATTTTGGTGTAGATTTTGCTTAGTGGTCCATTGGATCTGATACCATGCAAATGTGTTGAAACTACACATAATATATCTATCTATAAAATACTACACACATTTTTAGAGAGAAATTAAGAAAGAAGAAGGAGACAAAGAATGGAAGAATTATCATTAACCTTAATGAATAATGAATAATTTACACATGATATACTCTTTGTAATTCAACCAATGCACACTGGAGGAGAACCAATGCACCATAGTGGTGTTCTTGAGTGATATAGACACACACCAACAATTATGGGAGTAAACTTCCACCTAGTCTAGTCTCTCAAGTAGTTATGGGAGTGAACTACCACCTAGCTAAGTTAACCAGTCAAGCTATCTTTAGTTAACTGACTAAAACAGAGTGTAGTGAGGAGTAGATCAATGAATCAAGGGTAATGCACTAGTCTAGTGATGAAACCATGGAAAGTGTGCATTAACATGGTGATGATCTCAATGTTGCATGCTGACAAAACCAATGCAACATCTAGACTCAACTCAACTAGTTAACCTGAAGTATCAACTGAAGAGAATATTCTCCAGGTGGAATATTCTTTCCTAAAAAATAGGAAACTGGATAATGACTTATAATGACTAATAAACAAGGAAAAACCTTAGGAAAAATAAATCCTAGATGTGTGTGAAGTAACTCCAACATTGAGCACCAAGTCCCCTAGATGGAAATATTTTTTGTTTACCTTATTGTCAAAAGCTTGCTTGATCTTCTACTAATTTCTTTTTGCTTTATCAAGGAGATGCTCCTTGGTTTGATGCACTTATACTAGCCGATGCATCCTTCTGACCATATCATATGGTTATCCTTGTTGATCTTGTAAGAAATTTTCCATAGGTAATGCAAGTTGAGAGTGAAAGACAACCACAGTTCCATAGACCAACTGACAAGGGGTGGTACCAATTGATCTCTTGGTGATCACTCCATCTACCCAGAGAGAAAATTTCATCCTTGAATCCAAAGATTTTTTATTATCCTCCAACATTTTTTTAATGATCTTTACTAGACCTTTGTTAGAGGATTATTCCAAGCCATTACCTTGAGGGTAATAAGGAGTAGAATGAATGAGTTGGATTCCAAAATTTTCATAGAACTTGACCAGGGGATAAACTTTAAAAGCTGCAACATTATTAGTCATAATCTTGTTATGATGCCCAAACCTAGACAAAAGGTCTTCCAGAAAGCCAATAACTACTTTATGTGTTTCATTTCTTGTAGGAATGTCTTATATCCACTTGGTAAAATAATCAGTCTAAGTCAGTATACAACTATGATGACTACTTGAAGCTAGATGGATTTCCCCAATCAAATCTAATCCCCATTGCTAGAAAGGACCAGATGCCATTATGGGTTTCAGAGGTAGGGATTTTAGTTTTTTCTTATCTGAGAACTTCTGACATTTATCATAGGCCTTGATATTTACACAGACATCAGTGAATAGACTAGGACAAAAGTACTCATGTATAAGTATTTTATATGTTGTGGTCCTCCAAAAATGATGGCCTCCACACAGGCTATCATGAAAGTTAGAAATATTTTTTGTTTCCTCATCTGGGTCTAAGCATCTTAGAAGAACCCCAACAGGACCCTTCCAATAAAAGACATGATAAACAATGCAGTATTTGATTTCTTTGAGTTTTAAATATCTCACCATAGTCTTGTCAAGTCTAGGTGGGGGATGCAATGTCTGCAAGAAATGTATAAGTTCATTGTACCAACTACACCATGTCAATTTAGGACTGATTTGTGAGTTGTTGCTAGCAATATCATTCTATTGATATACAAAATCTGCATTCATGAAATTAACCCCAAGTGCTTTACAGTTTGATTCATCTAACAACCTAGCTAAACCTTTCCCTTTAACCAACTTAGTAGGCTTCATTTCAAGGTCAAACTCCATAATTTTTGCAATCCACTTACTCCTCTTTCCATATATGTAAGGGTGTATTAAAATTTCTCTCACATAAGATGAAGGAACATAGGCAATAATTCTGGAATGAAAAATATATACCCTAAAGGATTTGATGGCTTTAACCAAAGCATAATCATTCTTTTCCATAATATCATACCTCATCTCTACATCCCTTAATGCCCTGCTGAAAAAGGAAATGGGTTGCTCCATCCCATCTGTGTTTTTCTGAAGAACAACAACAACAATTGTGTCATTTGAGGCAAAAGAAACTATCAGGAATTATTTTGAATAATCGGGGCTGATAAGGATAGGTGCTTCAATCAATGCTTGTTTGTTTTTATCAAAATAATTCTGAGCTTCAAGAGTCCATTTCACCTTATTTCCCTTTCTAATCATATATGTGATAAACTTGACAAATTTAGCAAAATTAGAGATGAATCTTCTCAAAACATTTATTTTACCCAGGAAAGACTGAATCTCCTTCTTGGTCCTAGGGAGAGATAGATTATTGATGGCCTCTACTCTAATTGGATCAATCCTTACTCATTTTGCTGAGACAATTTGTCCCAATAACTTGCCTTCTTTCATAGAAAATATGTTTTCTTGGGATTGAGTGACAGCCCAAAATTTCTACATTTCAAGAAAAAATTCTTCAAATGATGATTATCAGACATTGAGAACACTATAATGTCATCCAGATAGATGACCACAATTTTTTTTTCCTGAATAAAGGAAATATCCATTGCGCGTTGGAAGGTTTTTCCTGCATTCATGATACCAAAAGGCATCTTGGAATACATGAATGTGCCCCAAGTAGTAGTGAAAGTTTTTTTATATCTATCTTTAGGTAAAACAAATATTTGATTATAGCCTGAGAAGCCATCAATCATAGACATCCTTGCTAAACCACTCACCCTTTGTAAAATATGTTCCATCTTAGACAAGGGATAATTATCTTTCTTAGAACACCTATTTAAATTTATGGAATCAACACAGCGTTTGATTTCACCATTCTTTTTGCTAACATGTAATAGATTATCCAACCACTCTGAGTACCTCAAGGGTATGATAATTTTATCATCCAACAACTTCTTGACTTCCTTTTCAATTATTGGCAGCAACATGGGATTAATTTGTCTTAATTTCTTCCTAAATGGTTTGGTCTCATCCTTCAAAGGAATTTTTTGTTCAATGATGTTTTTATAATAAGTTTGTAGATCCTCATATTTCCAGGAAAATACATCAACAAACTCATTTAATAAATTCACATAATCAGACCTTTGTTCCTATGATAAACTGCTAGACAACCTGACATACTTGGGATTTTCCTCAGTACCTAAATTGCATTTTGTCACATCTACTTATTAACTTGAACCCTTAACCTTCACAACCACATCATTTCTATCAAATAATCTCTCCAAAGGGACCAATCCTTTGGGAACATGGTTACTGGTAAATTGGACAATCTTGTGGTTTGCAATTTTGTTAAGGAAAATGTTAGCATGGTTTTTTTTTTATCATCTTGATCTTGATCAATGTGAAGAGAAGAAAACTCTTCCACTATTTCCAAAAATATATTAATCTCAATATCATCCTCAAATACCTTTCAATGTTTGACACTGTCAGGTATAGAGGGTTTGTACTTCACTTCTACATCATACTTGATTTTTGGGGGAAAATGGATCTTAAAGTTACTAGTAGAAACAACCAAAGAATCTTCCATAGCATTATCTTTCCTTGGAACAAAAGAGATGTTAAAATCTAAGAAAAAATTTTCAATAAGATCCCAAACTTCATTTTTGTAAGTCCTCAATCTGGGATGTTTTGCTTGATACATATTTTTAACCTGATGCACAATTAGTTCAACATCTATGAAAATTGTTAAATCCTCGATCTTCATATGTTTAGCAACCCTCAAACCCAAAACTATAGCCTCATACTCTACAACATTATTTGTGGTTTCAGATTCCAACTTATAAGACAAGGATATGATTTCTTGAGATGGGGAAATGAAAACCACAACACCAACACTTTCTTTAAAAGAGGACCCATCAAAAACTATCTTCCAAATTGGGGTATCTTGAGGAGGTGTCTCACATGTTTTTATAGGATATTTTCTCATTTCCATGGGTGGCTGAGGAACATCAGTAAGTTGTAAAATATTGGATCCCAGATCAGTGTCAACTGTATAAATTGGATGGTTTGTGGGATTTGCTTCATCGCTGATGATGTAAGCTAGTTGTGCTTTCCTATACAACCTTCTATGCTCTCCTCCAAACACATGAATAATGGCTTATGAAAGATCCATCTGTAATGTTCACCCCATTATCTTAATCCAATATATTGAAAATAACATCCCAAACTTAGGGGGGACATCAACCACTACAATATCCATGACCACACTCTTCATGGGCAATTGAAACATGGTAACAATCAGGTCTTTAATCACTCCAAGGCATTTCACTTTCTTGGAGTCAAAGAAGTATAGGTCATGATATGTTTTGGTAATATCAAGACCCAACTCATCCATGATAGTTTTGGTCATTAGATTATGAGATGAACCCGAGTCCATCAATCAATTATGCAGAATTTTATCATGAATATTCAATGAGGTATAAAAGGGAGGAGAGAAATCATCCCTATCTTCTACCAAGGGCCCCAATATGACTGTTGGTTTTTCATCTTGTAAATTCATTGAGTTTTTCGAATGTGGAGTAAGCTAAGGCTGCAACATTTTGGAAAGGTACCTCTTAAATTCTTCATTTTTAATCATTTCTAAAAATGGGATTGGAATTTCGATCTTTTGAATTTCATTCTCAAAAATGAAGGAAGATGGAGATTTCATAATCTCCTTAATTTCTAGAATAGGGGTTTTAATCACAGGTTGATCGCTTGGTTCCTCATTTTATTTATTGGTTGTAGTCACTATTTTAGTAGAATGTTCTAATTTCTTAGGTTGATTAGAAGTACTAGTCTTTCCTTCTTTCTGTTTAGACCTCAAGTTGTACTTGTTTTGATTTTCTTTTGTCTTTTGTCCTTTACTTAATTCATTTAATTGAATATTCATAATGGATTCTTCATAGGCAGACTGAGTCAAATGAGGAGAGGCAGAGGTGTCACCTAGCCAGTGAATTTCCTGATCTTCTTCTTCATCCTCTCCTTCTTCATCATCAACCATGCTTTTTTGAAGAGGAGTTTGGAACTTTTGGTAATCTCTATTCCTTTGATCTCTTTGGAGAATCTGAGGAGAATTATTTTGTCTTATGAAATTACCCTTGTTTCCAATATCTTGTGTGTTTCTGTTAGTTTGTATTGCCTCAAGTTTCATTTTTTACATCTCTACAGACAATGATTTAACCAATTTAGTCAATTCATCTACTTGAGGGCTGACATCAGAAGAATAAGAAGTTCAAGCCTCGGATTTTTGTTTTCTTCTCTCCCTATCAGATTTTCCTCTTAGTTTATCAACTGCTAATATATTTGATTCCACCTCTAATGTTGCATCTTTCATATGAGCCAAAGAGGTATATCTTCTCTCTCTCAATAGGAGGAAAAATTCAATATCAAAGGCACTTGCATAAGTTACTTTGGAAGAGGTTTCAGTAGGTATTATTTCTATAGGAATTTTATTGTACATTTTATTAAACCTTTTTGAAAAATCTAAAACTAATTCCCCTTCTTTCCTCTTGAGTGACCCAAACTCTATAATATAATACAAAAAATATTTCTTATCACCCCAATGCCTTAAAAAGGCATCATCAAGAGTTTCAATCCCAACAAATGATCCAATATGTAAACCCCTAAACCACTTTCTGGCTTCACCATCAAGGATTTGTACAAAAAATCTCATCCATAAATCCTCATTTTCAATATTTAGATTATCAGCATAGCTATAAAAAGATGCAAGGTGATCCTCTCCAGTTATCTCCTCTTCTCCTCTAAAATTGGGCATGTACTTAGGATAGTATCCAACTGGGAGAGAATTCATAGGCTAAGGCAACACAAGAAGAGCATACCTAGCAGCCACTATGGCATCCATCTTATTTCTAGGAGGGTTTTCACCTGCCATTTGATTATGAAGAGGAGGATTATAAAATCTAGGAGAATTAGGGGGAGATTGGATCTTAATTGGTATAACTACATCTTGAATGAAGGGTATATTAGGATAAGGAAGAGTATAATATGGGGAAGTTTCAATTTTAACAAACAAAGGCTAAGTCTTGGAAGAAGATGGCGTAAATTCCAAGGGAACTTAAATTCCTTCTTCTTTGGTCACAACAAGTTTAAGAGAGGGAGAATAAGGACAACATAGGGTAGGAAAATACTCTAGAATCTCATGTCTAAAACAAATTACAACATCAGGTGAGGCAAGCACTTCAAAATTTTCAAATATTTCTTCTTTTAACTGGGTAGAAAAAGAGGAATACTCTACAGGGAAATATCCAAGATTTAAATATATAGGAGTTTCAACAAAAGGTAAAAGAGGAGCACTAGATACAACTACTAGTGTTTTAAAAGTAGAATCAAAAAAATTTCTAGTAGTACCTGAAAAATCAGTTGAAAATCCTTCTTGAGAAGATTTTCCTTTCTTGATGATCTTCTCTGGGTTAGCTTCAGGTGTAGCCAGAGGTAAATGTGGAGAAAACCTCATGTGTTTGACTTTAGGAGCCACAACCGAAACAATCAATTCGCCAGGTGCAAACTACAGTCTTCAATGTACTGATTATTGTGCACCCCCAGAATCAGTATTTCTTTGTCGTTTAATCCCAACGAAATGTTTTCAATCCATTCCCTGGTAATGGAACCAAGAATATTAGCACTGAAAGTCACACTTTGAATACTAAAGTGTAAGCTTAGTACCCATCAGTAGGTTTGTAAGGTAAGTTTTAAGATAAATTGTCAAATGGATAAAACTCAGCCCAACAATGTAAATGACAAAAAGTTCTAGACAATATGCCTAAAAAAATGAGGTCTTTTCTAACTTAGATCAGATTTTTAAAGAGTAAGGTGGATAGAAGGAAGAATTTAGTGAGAAAGTCTATTATTATCATCAAGCATTACTAGCAGAACAATGAAGAAAAATCTTTAGACACAAGAAATTCTTTAATCAAAGCTTAAACTCTGAGAACAATTATAACGACATCAAAATCAAACCTCCATTGTAATACAATTATAAAATATCAATTGAAGAATTCAATGATAGTAAATTCATAGTAAGAGAAAAGAAAAATGGCAGGGAAGAAGTTGAATTCTATTAAACAAAAATCCTCAAGTATGATACATAAAAATCCACAGTTGGCTCTGTTACATAAGTACATTACAAAAAGAGTCTCATATCAACCATTCAAACCTTTACAATGACTTCTAATGCCTATCCTATAGCCTAGGATATGAATGACAACTATACAATTTAAACTCCATCCTCTAGCATAGGATTCCCACATCATGAAGCTAGAGTAACTATAGTTGTTCAACAAAAATAACTAACTACTAAAAACTAGGCTTAATGGTGACAACTACCCTAACATATTTAATAGGCTTTATGAAGTGTCTCTTGAGCACATATTCTTTTGTCAGGTGTTCCTCCATCTTTCAACTATCCTTATAGCAGTTGTCACGTACTCCCCTAGCCATATGGAAATCATTGATCCCCTTGAAATCTTCAAAATTGGAGTTAGCAACAAATTCTGTAGCGCCAACTATATCAAGAGTTCACATCGAAGTTCGCAGCACCTAACTGCATAAACCAGTTCGCAGCACCATGTGCTTCAAACTTTCCTGTATTTTCTTAATATATCTAGTAGATCCCCCAAACACCCAAAAAAACATCTTTAGAGATAGAGATGTTGTAAAAACTCATTATTTGGTGTATGAGTGAAATACTTAATCATAGGCATCATATTTCACCAAAATCTCAAAACTCCAAGAATCAGGAACTATCCAAAACTAAAACGTTTTTAAGGCATTTCATCTTTTTTACTTTCTGAGTCTGGAACTCCTTGTAGAAACTCTGGCTAAAAGATCTGAATTCTTCTTATCCATCTCCTCCCTAAAAGGTTGCAACTCCATCTTTATCCCCATGATCTAACTCTGGTAGGCTATATTTTGTCTGTACAAGTACTTAAGATGCCTATGGAGAGATATAAATATTTTAGCTATGAACTTGACCTTTACAAGATTCCCACGATACATATCCATGAGATCACTTAGCTTCTTCTTTTCAACTAACTCCTCCCTTTTTAATTTATTAATTTCATTTCTGTCCTCTTCAAGTTGTATGTTCATTCTTTTAAAGGTAGTATTTTCCAGAGGAGTGGTTATGTCTACAACTTCAATGGGATCTTTGATAGGTACACTTTTTCCCTTTCTTTGGATGGGGGATTTCAATGACATTTTCTCCACAGTGCTTTCTTTCTTTGTTGATGATCTAGTGAAAGGTCTCCTAGCCTTAACTTTATCTGCAATAGATGGTGAAGAGAACAGTAACCTCCTTCCTTTCAAGCTTGTGGCTTTGTTTGATGGAGCATCTACTGACTTTGGAGCTGGTTTAGGTGAAACCTCTCTTTATGGAGAGTGATAAGATCCTCCTTCTCCTTCATTTTACTTAGTTGTTTCATTATCTTTAACAGTACCTATGCTCTTACTCTTCTTTTCTGTCTTTGTATGTACAGTCCTATCAACTTGAAGAGGGATTTGTACCTTGGATTGTAGAGTAGGAGAAATATTTAATTGAAAGTGTGAGGAAGTAATGAATTCCTCCCAATCAATGTTTCTCTTCTTTAATTCCTCCATCCCAATCATTTTAATAATCCTTGAATGAAAAACACTTGTATCAACTGCCTTAGAATTATCCTGGAATATGTCAGCCATTTTTCCAATACTCCTAAACAAATAAAAAGGAAGATTCATAAAAT